>JAECUM010062833.1:0-25714 GCA_016617855.1 Megalonaias nervosa
AAAAAAAAAAAGTAAACATTTGATATTGAACTGCAAAACAAATAAAGAGAGAAAGAAATTGACTGCAAAAATTACAACTCAGTATGGTACGTTTCAGATAGAAAGCCTACTATACACACCGGATAAAAATAATAAATTACATTGTAGATATCATGAGCGGATGTGGTAGAGCATCTTATCCCACTTCAAAGAAAAAAAAAAAAACAAAAACACGGAATGTTAGAAACCTGGCAAATCTTATACATAAACAACCATATTTGTCTTTCTATATGTTCCGGCTGCCAAACAAGAGGTCACGAGTTTGAAACACGTGGCGGCATTCGCAATATTTAAAAAAAAATAATACTTTTTTGATGCTTATCTTCAAACTTCTTTTAAACTCTCTCACCCAGTTTATTTATTTATTTATTTTATTTTTTTTTTTATTTCCGTCCTAGGACGGGCAATCAACCAAGTCATATATAAACATCTATATTTTTCTTTCTGTGAGTTCAGGCAGCCAAACATGAGGTCGCGCGTTCGAAACTTGCGGCGGCATCACAATTCTTTTAAAACTTTATTTTATATTTGTATGTTAAAACTTTCTTTTATAGTCACTGATCCCAATTATTTTACATATTTTTCTTTTTTCATTCCCGTCCTAGGACGGGGAATTAGCCTAGTAAACTAATACCGAGTGGTCCTGTCCGCCTGATAAACGGAGGGTGGGTGGGGTGAGGGTGGGTGTGAAGATGATGGTGGGAGGTTGGTGCATTTCTGGAAAGGGCAGTCAGACATACCTCTTCCAGTAGGGGGGGGGGGCCTAAGATAGGAGCTGCACGGCTTCCCCACCAGGAAGGGGAGGAAAGAAACACTCTGAATAACAATTTAACAAATAGGAAAGGAAAATCATGGGCTCAGGTACCCGATTGGTCTATGATGCTCGCCTTTAAAATCACGGAATATTCTCACCTCGCTCGCTCCGCATGACTCGAATCTCGGGCTCGGCGAAATTGTGTATTTGAGAAAGGTTGCCAGCAATTTCCAGTTGTTTGGTGGATCTTTCCATGGGTTTCCCGGGTTCTTCCATCACCGTATATACTGGCCGCCATGTTTAGCCTATCATGTGCTGAAAATGGCGTCAAGCCCACAACAACAACAATGACAACAATAGGAAAATTGCAGATCCTAGCATACATTAATACGAACGCTACATACAGGAAACAAAGGATAAACAAAAGTGCCCCTTTCAGTAAGAAATGCTAAAGGTTATGCCAATGCTACTGGCTAACGCGGCAGTACGGGTAAAACCGGTATTTATAAAAGGGGCATAACAATACATGGGCAGGATCAGGTCAAGTGTTGGGGGAGGGGACAAAATTTCAAAAGGGCTCTGACCTTCCTCGAAAGGGCACCAAAGCAAAAGTATATGTGTATATTTACTCAGTGTGCATAGTATCCAATAAACGTGCGCAAGAAAATAAAATACCGATGGTAAAATTTCGAGTGACAAGTGACTAAATTTATGTGTGCACGTTTTCTTTTTTGCAGCGGGAGGGGGTAGGTCTGGACCCCACCCTATCCGGCCCTGCAATGTCAAAAACTGCAAAACAAAAAACATTAAGGGGAACACAAACACAAAACTAACACCTGCGAGTTATCACGATTAAAACGGTTAACACGCAAACGTTCATTACAAAAGCATTTTTCCCACAGCAAAGGTTAGAGGTGGAATCGAGTGGGGAGCATGTTAGGAGGACCAGCCCACTAGGGGCTAGGTGTCGCATTTGCCTGCTCTTCTACCAACCCACATGCCCGAAATATTCTACCCTCTACTTTCTGCTTTTTTGTTCTCCTTCTAAATGACTTATTTCTTTCCCGCAGAATAAAAATAAGAGAAATAAGACGATTGAAAAAGGTAACCTACGAAAGTCAATACTAACATAAACACTTATCGGTAAATAGTATTCAATACGCACACATAAATGGACAAAAACCTGATCCTAGGCAAGGATCACTGGCTTTATCAGTGAAACGAAACCACCCCAAGAGTATATTGCCTAAGGAGGGGAGTACGAGCCTTGTGTACAAAAAATATTTTAGGCATGGACAAGGAACGGAACGAAACCTGGAAACAGAAATCCAACTAGGTACGGGTCCCTCAAAAAGAAAAGATGAACCTGAAATCAAAATAGATCAATGTAAAAATATTCTCTTCAAAATTCTTTTTAATTTTTCACCATAAACACGACAACAACATATACTTGGGGAACATGAATGTGTAAAATAGCTTTACAACTTTCGGGCAAAGGCGGTGGTCACCGCAAGGACATATCAATTGACATAATTAAGGGTCCAAACGGTGTACACAAATAAAAAAAAAATGTAAAGAGAAAAATCACATAATTTGCCAGAGAAAAACGTTCAATTAACTTGACTAGAATACGTTCAGAGGATACCCAGAATATGATACAGAAGCTATACTGAGAATTATAGCTATACTATTTATATTCGTTCTTTCGGTTTACTGAAGTTTTCTGCACACAGTTTGGAACTCCTGTTCTTCTTACCCAGATCCCAGTGAAGAATCCACTTTCTAGAGACTAAATGTCCAGACCCTGAATGTCAAACCTTTACAAGCTAAATAGTCGTAAATTTGATTAAAATATATTAAATGCTGTACATTTTTGTACAACTATTTTCAAGGAGCAAATTACTAAAACCTGGCCTTCAATTAATAAAACATTTAAAGTACAATTGTGCTAAAGAGTCACGCTGCATAAATCACAGTTCTAACCCAGCAACAATTTCCAAATTTTCAGAGATATTTTAGCAGAAATTCCAAAAGCTGCATATATTTTCTCCGGTTATGATAAACTGCAAGCGAGAAATCTGATCTCAAAGTTTCGGGTAATTTCTTATTCTAAGACCTGAACGTGTTTTATCAATTCTGGTTCAAAATATCTCATCGAAATAGTCATCATGGCAACTCAAGTTTTTTTTTCCTTGTTAAACCAAAAGTCAAAACCAGGACTTACAGTGTCAAGAGCTTATACAGAGCTATAAAACAGTATCTTGTGCTGTGTCGAGCATTTACACGCATTATAAAGCGAAAGTTATCAATACTGGATATCTGATGTATGGAATTTGTATAGAGATGCGAACGTAAATATAAATCAAATGCATCAGCATAATCACTTTTCAGTAACAGTGACCTTCATCCCTAGAGTTTGATTCTCATATCATTACATATGATTTATGGTAAATAACTCAAGTTGTAGTTAATAGATTTCACTGCAGCTTGAGGCATATTTCCTCTGAGCCTACGAAAAACTCTACCATTGTTACTGTATGTAGATACGAGTCAAGAACGCTGTTCTTAAAATAGAATTTGCCTTTCAAAACTATTGCCAGTACTAACTTCACTACTATATATAGAATGTTTAGGAAAGTTGTAACATAAATTTCGCATTAGAAACTAATAATGTTGGTGCAAAATCAGGTTTACTGTTAGTAGAATTGCTAATTTCAACAACGCTTAGTACACAGAGAGAGAGAGAGAGAGAGAGAGAGAGAGAGAGAGAGAGAGAGAGTCATAAACTCTGGCGGTCAACATTCATATGAACTGTATTTGTTTTAACATGTAAATTAAAAGGTTAGTTTTATTTTACAAACTACTTTATAAGCTCGTTCAAACAAAATCTTTATGAACAAAGACAGCCGTTTTCTTCCACTGGCAATATTGCTCATATACGCAAAATACATGGTTGTGTTTATTTTTGTTTTTAGAAGTATACTGAATTTCTTAGAATGTGGTGTTTGTGGGTAACAATGGTTATAATGGTTTCAATTCAATCTGTGCCGATTTGAATTTTCCATCAGAAGGAGTAAAGATACAAATATTATAAAGCTGACAAGAGATCAGATCTTACAATTTCAGTGACTGTATTTTGTTAGAGCTGTATTAGCCTGTTATGTATATCTATATTTTGTGTTTAACTTTTGGTCCATGACTGATGATTATATTTTTAGATAGAGCTATGAATAGGTTTTTTAATAGTTTTAAACCTACCCTCGATAATGAAACTGCGTACAGTTTGGAGTAGTTTTCTGTTTGGATGATTGAGTATTGCGATATATGTTAGAGATGAGTTGTGAAATTTGTCACGTAGTGATATATTGCAATAAAGAGTCGTAATAGAGTTTTGTAGATGTATATGAAGACAGATGTGAAAGATTATTTCTATTCCTATAATTGTTTTTGTTTTAATCTCACTAGACAGATGTATTTAATGTTGTGTTTAGATTTATTTGAGAGGAATCGTTTATTTGAATTTCTTATTGTCATATGATTGTATGGACTAAAGAAACAAGTTGGGATTATTTTGAACTCATTCAAAGACATTCTAGACAAAGTCACTGTAACATATAGAAACTGTATGCACTTCAGAACATTCAAGATTCATGGCACTTTAGCACATTCAAGGATATTGGCACATTAGTACATTCAAGACCTGGAATTCATTCAGAAGGCTATATTCTTTTGGACTTGTCATAGAACTATTAGGATTACTTTTTATTTAGTCCACGATACTGTAAGTTCCTCTTAAAATTACATTTTATAACTTAGAGAATTATATTATTGTTACGTTTTAAACAACGTGTTGGTTTTGCTTCTTTCTGTTACTTAGTTTAAGACCAGTGAGTCTTAACAAGCCAAATAACTTTGAAAATATGACATTTAATTTTGACCTGATTTGCAATAGCAAACATAACAATTTCCCCATATACATATATAATATATTCAAACGCAAATGATACTAATATTTACAGTTTAATATTCATGTGTAAGAAGTGAATTGATTCAGTTTTCGGATCCTTGGAGAAATACATCCATTTTCACTTACCCATAGTCATATTGCATCATAGCGATTGCCGAAATGAAGGAAACCATCGGGGTATGTTTGAAAATTACACTCCCACAGTTATGTGTATAAAGGGAAACGCTTTGTGTGTGTGTGTGTGTGTGTGTGTGTGTGTGTGTGTGTTTGTTTTTTTTTGTGCGTGGAGGTGCTGTGTATATATTATATGCATGAAACTATTTTGTTTATGTAACTATGTAACGTTTTTGTCATATACCTAACTAGATGCCTTATGCAAAATCTCTTAAGGAAGGAAATAAAGATTAATGAGCGAAGAAATAGTCTATACATAAATATTGTTAATGTCAGCTGTGATAGAAAGGAATATGTCGATACGACTATTATCTTCGGATAGCAGAGACAATATAATTTCCAAAATATCGTCGCTATTGACCATATCCGATAGATATTATTTCTGTATAGAAGTACCTAGACATCAAGACAAACACTGCATATAATTTCATTACGTTTTACCAAATATATTTGATCCTGGTGAATTGGCCAATTTTGTTTGCTCCGGTTGGGTTGGGGTGTAGTGAAATGTGATTGGGTACGAGTAGGGATTGAGATTATAGGTATAATCAATTTTTATAATCACGTCCCCCCAACACAAAACCTTCCAACCACATCACCTTCTATCCGAGTTTGAGTTGAATCTCTTTTGATGGAACTCCTTCCAGTTTACCCACTGGATTGTTTTATAGTACAGTTTACATAGCACATATAATCCAAACCCCCTCTCCATCCCGACCTTCCCTGCCCCATTATATTTTGGTTATAGCTTTAACGTTGGTGTAGTGCATAACATAAGAAACATGTTGGTCAAGTGCGTTAATCAACAACATTCGTTACTGGTTGATTATTAGAAATTACAGACAATGAGGTTATTTCCATTGATCTCTAAACCCTGCTGATAACCCTTCATACCATTTATATGTTTCGCCAAAGTTACAAATCGGAGATCACCTCTGAGTGGTATGGTATTTTGACGTAACAAGATTTTCTCTCATACATAATGAAAGGAACCCCGAGCATTAACGCTTGTTAAAGCACTTTGTTTCTTTCTTTGTGTTGTTGTTATTGTTGTTTTTCTGATTCGAGGCGTTGATGGACTTAACGATGAATATGTTTTCTTAAATTCAACATGCATGATGGTTTCTTACGCAAGAAATACATTTACAATGGTGTATGGTTATGGTGAAGGCCATTTTAAGTTTGTAAATGATCTTTGAGTCAAATTTCAGATTATATGAGGACAACATATAAAACAGTATGAAAGCTTTATTCACACAGTAAACTTGCATAGGACATTATATGTAAATGATAGGAAATGGCATGTTGATCCAACGTGAAATTCGATCTATTTGTTCGAAGAAGCAATGTTCATGACCCCAAGAAAAAAAGTGAATTACATGTTCCCTCAAAATCAATTGGATATAAGTGCAGATATCACCACCAAAGTTGAAAGGTATGTTGCAATTACAACCATTTCCTTATATTCCACTCTCCATCTCAAATGGAAAACGAATTAATGCAACCATGCCCTAAGAGAAAACAAGGAATGTAGGCACAGCATACCAGCAGATGGTGTGTATCCAAAAGGTCAAGTTCAAGCCTTAGAAAAATTAGAGAAGAAAAAACAATCTGTAAATTCAGTTGCAACTTATTTAACATTAGTTTGTCAACTATATTGCAGCTTTAAAACATTAAACCAGACTCCACACAGTGAGTTGTATTTCGGGTTTGATTCGTGTGCAGCAAATTTAGAACCATGTTTCCATTCTGCAGTAATCGCGTTATTTTGTTTGGTTTTTGTGAGATTTATTTTGGGGTTTTTTTTCCCCACAGAATTATAAAAACTCCATTGAGCCGTCGAAACAATTATGAAACCATTAGTCATACATTTGCTCACTCTCAATGAAATCCAAAAATACATTTTTGACTCCATTTGCTCGCTCTTATTACATAATCATATTAGTCCATCATAAAAATATGCAAACATTTTCATAATGATCTATCTATCTATCTATCTATCTATCTATCTATCTATCTGTCTGTCTATCTATCTGTCTATCTATCTATCTATCTGGCTAAAATCAGTCTAGATACAACACATACTTAAATGTGTTACAGCATTGTTTTCTTTTCAAAATGTGCTGTAAGTCGTACATATCTCAATTTTAGTGTGTGGGAGGACAACTGGATGGATGAAAGTTGGGAGGGATTGAGAGAATAATGGAAGGATGATAAAATATGCTTAACTTGCATACAGGTCGACAGTGATTATATCCAAGGCCTTTTGTATAAACCAGGCAATTGATAATTTGCAAACCTTTTCTAGAAAAATGGGAGCCACGGTAGCTCAGCTGGTAGAAAGTTGGATTCGTAATCCCCACCCAATTAAGTCCATGTCGGCTGTCTTGGAGTGTCCTTGGAAAAGGCACATGGCAGATAGCAAACACGAAACAAAACATTGAGGGGAAGGAGGTGGGGTTTCAGGTTGTGATTACATGGATTCTACGTGGGGAAAAAAGATAGATAGATAGATAGAGAGATAGATAGATAGATAGATAATCGGCCTTTAACCGAAAACAACAATGGTAAAAGTACAGACAACGAAATGGGACCCTATCTAAATATATCAATATCCCAAAGATCAATAATTAAACATTGGAGAAAAGTGAAAAAGAAACAATATATTGAAACAAATGTACAAATTGATTAAGCAACATGTGGAGGATGTATAAAACTTGCCCGGAGGGGTGTGGGTGTGTGCGACTGTCTAAAGAAGTCTGAATGCAGATAAACCGAAACAAACTCTCGCTGGCGATCATAGCCTTTTTGGAAGGAAGGGGCGATATTGAGAGGGTTGTACAACGGAAAACAAAATGCTAAATATCTTCTTAAAGAAAAACTTCTGGTAACTGCTTGTGACAAACCATTGTATTTTATGTAAAGTTTGTAGAAAAAGTGGCTCTTACCATTTTTTTTTCTTTTCATCAGCTTTGTTAGGGACAATTTCTCTATTTCCTTTCCGTAATCATCAACTTTCACTATGCACAGAATTTTGCCATACTATTAAAATAGTACTTTTCCGTACTTGAAACACTGTTTAGAACTCAATATACTAATTCAACTCCTATAGTAAACCTATGGCAGCACTACCATATTGAAAAATTCGATTGAATTATTTCTAATTGGTCATGATCAATCCTACCCGCAGCATAGACTCATCCTTGATGCAAGCTCTGCGTGGTGAAAACGAAATGTCCCGCTGCAAAGATATTTTTATCATCTTCATGCGCACGAAATGCTTTATATATATATATATACCGTGCCTAACGAATCAGGTGCTAGTCCCTAATTCAAGTCTATACAAATACTAAATTTACATCAACAGTATCTTGTCAGTTTCTTTCGCAAAAACTTTACATTTCATTATTAATTAATTATGAGCCATTAAAACTAATATACTTTATGTTATGGTCACCCATTTCTAGATTGGTCCATAGCTGTGCATATAATTTGTACCACGAGTCCAATAGTGTACATGTATACCGGCTAATCGACATAATGTCAGTCGTTAGAAATTGAATTTAAGTTTTGACAATGACTGCAAAGTATAGATTCAGTTTGGATATAATTATGTATTACATGAACAAATAAACGTCTTAGCAGTATCTAAAAACAGCTTTATGACTTTTCTTTTAATGTTATGTAGCCAATCATTTCATATCTCTTGTAGTGAAACGTGATAGGTTCGCAGATTAAGACGCCCGCGCGCGCGCGAGTGTGTGTGATCTGGATTTTAAAAGTAGCTTTAACAATTGTTCAGTCATATCGCTACGATGTCTGCAGTGTGGCCGTTTTCAGTGATGTCTAGCACAGAGGCATCATAACGCAGACATGTATCTTGATGTCTCACCCAGTCACATTATCCTGACACCAAGCCGACCAGTCCTGGCACTAACCTCGTAATGCTGAGCGTATAGCGAGGCAGCTATTTGTACCATTTTTTATGTCTTTGATATGACTCGGCCGGGGTTTGAACCCTCGACATCCTGCATCCGAGACGTACGCTCTAACCACTAGACCACCGGAGCGGTCGCAGAGTAGGATGTACAAAACTGAAAGTCTTATAAGCTCGTTCTCCGTGTATTATGTATGATAAGTTCGGTATTACATCATAATGTCAGGTTTGCTTCATTACAACAAGAACTTATTTTTAAAAATTGTGTCCTCACTAACATTTTAAACTTTTAAATTGGGTTTTCTGAGGATTCGGCAGTTGTGCTTAATATTTGTGGGGAGAGGGTTATGGGGATAAAGCTGAATTTGTAACTATCATTTCGTGCGCATGATATCATACATGTATACTGTCTTGATTTATTCTCTGGCTCTTTTAGGCTTGATTAAATGATTAAGGAAGGGTATATTTGCTTTGCTTTTAGACCTTTGTAGACAAATACTATCTTTTTTCAATCTAGGTCTTTATAATGGTTTCCAAGACAACTTATCCATTATCGAGGTCATACTTCCTGGGATATAGTCAAAATTGGATGTAACACACCTGACTGCTCGTTTTTTGAATTCTTTTCAATTTCATCTTCTAAACCATGGGAATGGGGGTCCCAAACTGTACAAGCGTATTCTAAAATAGGTCTAACAAAACCTTTGTTAGCGACTTATTTCGCATTTTATAGGCAAGATGACAAGATACGTCTTTATTGGTCTAAAATTCGAGTTGAATTTGAAGGTTCCATTTCAGATCATAAGTACTTGTGACCCTTAAATATTTTGCTTGATTGAGGTTTTCTAACATAGTACCTTCCAGTACATCGACATAATGGTTTTATGTCATTTGTTACTTGTCAATGTGCATATACTGCATTGTTAGGTTGGAATCGCATGCCACATTTTCGTACCCATTGTCCAAGCTTTTTAATGTCATTTGCAATATCTTAGTATCCGGCTCGGTTTTGACTAATCTGTAGCATATACAGTCATCTGCGACTAGTCGACGTTCTAAGTCAATTTCAATTAGGATGCCACTGCTGTGCTAGGAGAAGATTGCTGGTCAAAGTATTGTTCCTTGCGCCACTCCAGAAGCTACGTTGTACTAGTGTTATGCATATTTAATCTGCATTTTTTGTTAGTTTTTATTTTTATTTTTATACTTCATTATATGCTATTGTAAAATAACATTGTATATTGGACTTGGACTTAACCTTGTCCAAAATCAAGTTTATTTTCTGCTTGACCTGAATTATTGTTTTGTATTTTTATTTTATTCTGTAAACAACTAATACGTAGCTAAAATATTCTCTATATGCATGGGTTTATTATCAGGATCACTATTCATAGAAGCAAATATGTTAATGTTGGTCTGGGTCTAGGTTATTCTGATTCCCCTACAATTTACCTGACATTGTCCAGGTTATATATTATAATTTTAGTAACAGACTTTATAATAATAAATAACATTTTATTTTGTAATCATTAAGAACTTTCTAGAAGGTTATTTTCCATTAGGTTACGTTTTTTGGTTTGTTGTTTTTTTGTTGTTGTTGTTGTTGTTGTTGTTGTTTTAATTATGAACCGAGGTCAAGTAGGGGCTATACAATCTTGTCACTGGACAGATTAATCATTCATGCTAAATAATAAGTTTTCATTATTGTTGTGTCCATTATTAATATAGAATTTATTTCTTCAAATTATTTAATTCAACGAATCTTTCCTATGGAAATACCGAGTGCTCATAAAAAATAATATTCTCGGATAGAGATATTCATTAGGATTTACAGTGAATTCAAACGTGGAATTTTATTATTGTGTTTTAACAAAAGACTGTTGGCACATCAGCATTATACAGGTCATCACAGACACATCAACACCTTCAACATTGGACTTAATTTGGATTTCTACTAAAGTTTACTCAGAATTTTAAATTATAAGGACCTGTGTCTGTAATTCTATGATTATTTTGGGATTTAATTTGTAATACCGTAAGTTCTTTTTCAATTTTCACCTTGTATTCAAGGCAAATAAATTATTTGTTGAATTTTCCAAAGCTTGTTGATTTTCACTTTTTTCTGTAACTTATTTTAAGAGTATAGACTCATAACATCAGCCGGATTTGGGACCATTTGTCATTACATATTATTCTCGGAAACATAAAAAGCGCCTATTCAGCGTTGAGCTTTGCTTGCAATTCCACAATGAAAAGTTGACTCTTTAACTATTCATCGGGAACATGTCAAAAGGTTTTCTCAAAGTCAAAAATACAAAGTATCTACTTGGTCACCTCTATCCACATATTTAGCCCAATCAGCAAGGTGTTTCGAACTGTGCAATTTCCGTAAGGCATGCTGTTTATCATATAGTTATCCAAGTGCTTCATGATGTTAGAAGAGACAATATGTTCAAGCTCTTTGCAAAGAACACTGGTGAGTGACACTGGGCGGGAATTACTGGTCATTGCATGATTACCTTTTTTCAGTAGTGGCCATGCCATTTATTTGCCAGATACCAATCCTTGGGATGTTGCAAATGTCCAGTGATTGTTAAAAGGTATATAAGTGCTTGTGCCAATCAGAAGATAGTGCCTTAAGTACTTTTTGATTTCATCATCCGCTCCTCAAGATTTTGATAGGTTTAAAACTCATAGCAATTTTGTAAGCCCTAAATACGTTACTACTGTATTACTCATAGTTGGTACCTTTGGGAATATACATGGCGAAGCCATATTACTATAGTAATTAAAAAATGCAGAATTCTGTGTTCAATGTTTCAGCCTTCGCTGTATCGGTTTCTACTAGTCCGGTGTCCGTCTTTGGTGAACGAATATCATATGTGCGTCTTGTCGTTTTTCTCTTGATGTATTTCCGGCATGATTTAGAATCTAATGTTAGGTTTCCACTCATGTTGTTGATGCAGGTGTGTGAAATTTAAATTTTTACCCCACCCCCCCCAATCATTCATCTCTTACCCGTTTCCGTTTTGTTCTCAATTTTTCGGTATGAGTTCGTGTATGTGTCACCCTAGAGTCAAATGGGAATTTTGTTTAAAAATTACGCCATACTGTAGGTTTACATAAGAAGCACTCTAGAGCCAAACGGGAATTTAACATTGTCGGTTCCTGGAGCCAAACGGGAATTTAGCATTGTAGGAATGATAATGTTATTTTTGTTAAATTAAAATTCAATACGCCACAGTTACAATCCAGATACCTGTTTTGTTTTTAGTGCAATACACACATCCCATAATCCAGCAAGCGCTTTTTGATCAGTATCCAAAGACACAGCCTACAATCCAGCAATCTGATTAAAATCAGATCTCCGCTGTCCTACGTGAAGATATGACGACGACCGCTTAGGGGTCATGTTCTGGTGACCTTTGAATTAGCCAATAGAAATGCAGCTTTCAAAATTCTGAAAGTGAATGAAATCGTTCGGTACACATTGATGTTCTTCATCCACACTGCTCAGCCTCCAAACGCAAAGATATAAGACTGCATCTGACTGGCTGATAAAATTGTCGACTATGGTAATAACATAGGTTACCAGAACATGACCCCTAAGTGGTCACTGTCAGGTCTTCACGTACAACAGTGGAGATCTTATCTTAATCAGACTGACAATCCAGCAACCGCTTTTTGATCACTGTCCAAACACACAATCCTGCTATCCTGCGAAAAGCGTCGAAATGTTTATGCACACGTGCTATACTTACATACACACAAACAGCAGAGTAATAATAGAGGGTTTTGATTGATGTAGATCTGTAATTTTTAAAAAAAATTCTTTTTATTCATGACGGAAAATTGTAGTGATTATCTTTAGTCGAAAATTCGTCCGTTCATAGGTTATATGTTAAGGTATTATGAATGTAAAATTGCATAGTATCTACGCACGTGTTTACTGTTGCTAATAATAAAACTAGTACATTTGTTGACAAGTTTTGGGTTGTTTGCCACTGGACAGGTTGGTTAGGTGGGTTCTAAAAAGAAATAAGTTATTTCCCATTTGATAGGTTAGATCACGTGAACAGGTATTTTGAAATGTCAGATTAAGTAGTTAGATCTGTACCGTGGGGTATATTGCGACAAATAGTCGTAATAGACTCCGGAAGGTTCACATAAGTAGAGAACTGAGCAATCAAATTCATTCCTATTTTGGATTCTAATTTCATGTGTTAAATTGAGTTTACAAATGAATTTTATGTTGTATTTAGATATTATTTGAGACGAAAAACAGTTGTTTGCATTATTCAGTGGAAATAGAACGGGTACGTTATTTATTATTGCTAAAGAACAAAGACAGCTATTGAAAGTGTTCATTTCTCAGAGGTCATAGTCATGTATTGGAAACAATACATTTACTGGGTCAAATAAACCCCCGTCAGATTTTATGGAGAAGTATACGCCATTCATGTTAATAGGTTCTATATCACTTATTGGTGATTCAGCCAATCCTATCAGTATCAAAATATTAAGGGAAGCACGAGCCTCTGGGAATATTTTATTATCAGGTACTTTGCCTTTGTCTGAGAAGTCTTCTTCTGATGAAAGTGTTCTTGTTTAGAGAGTAGAGTGTGTTTTTCTTCAAATTCCACTCCAACGTTAATTTGTCTTCACACCTAGTTTAAGGACCAATGACTATCAGCGCTGTGAGTTCCTTGCCCATTGAGGATGTTCATTTATTGCTAGGCAACTACTCAGCTGGATATAAGGTTGTAGTTAATCCACTTGTAACTGACAAGCCTTGTTTGGGTAAAAAAGTTGATCATATTGAAAATGAAATCCCTTATTTATACCCTGCTTGTGCAGTTACTAAAGCTATGGCAAAAAGCGCTCTTGAGAAAGATGTTTTTATCCTTCAGGAAATTATTCCTTTAGCTGACACATGCACTGGTCAGATTTTTGATGGGGTCACCTTTGCTCCTGTGACTAATCAATATAATGGTATTGATCATTGTGACCATACTTTAACTTTTCATTCTCTTATTTCTAATCAGGCTGGCAAATGACATTCACTTGTCGACGAAATGGAACAAGATCCTGATATTTCCTGCTTGTTTCAGAGCGTTATTAGCTAAGCTGATTCTGCAGATGTAACAATTTGATATTTTTCGAAAACGAGGTCCTTATGATAAAATTGAGACTACCTGAGGCACCCGCTGGTGATGAGTGGTCAGTGAGCTATCAAATTGTTGCTCCTACATCATATAGACAGGAAATTCCTAGTTTAGCTCATAAAACTACCTTGGCTGGTCATTTAAGAGTCAATTAAACCTATCAGAAGTTCTTGCTTCATTTTTAAATCATCTAACTTCTTGTTTAATTTGTCAATGGCCGGTTTCAGTTCTTTTAAACTAGTTTTTGGACATATTATCCATGGACAATTGGAATTGTTAAAAGAAAAGTTTTTTTTTTTTTTTATTTTAACAGAGGAATCGGACACTAACCTTTTAAATTACATCTCTGTGAAGTAGCAATATATAATCTTCTGGGTACTCACTCAAAATTACAATTAAGGCAGGTGAAAAGTACAAAGGTAAGAACTTTTCAACCTGGTGATAAAGTTCTGTCTCTCTTGCCAGTACTTCAAAATCCTCTTCAGGTTAGATATTAATTGTCTGAAGAATACACATGTCAAAATGACTTTCCACGGAAGAGCAGAACAAGAATTTCCAAATGACCATTTGGGTGCTCAGTTTAGCATCATTGCTATTTATGACCAACCAGACATCATAAGAAGTCTTTCAGTTAAAACACCATGCTGATATGACCATTAAAATGGTCACTGCGGTGGTCTGAGTGGCACCATTTTCTTTAGACACCTTAAGGTTTTAGTAAAATCCCCATGTTAATATGAAATCCATTTAGCAGGAGTAATGATGACAAACTTCTCAGAACGGTCACTATGATAGTCATATTGGAGTTTTGACCAGCACCATTGTCATAAAAATATTCGCTATGGAGGAGTAATGATAAAAAACTTTTATGATCGATGCTATGACAGATATAATGGAACTCAGATCAGAACCATTTTCATTTAGGACCAACTAGACATCATGTGAAGTCTTTTAGTTAGAACTTTATATCACCATCCATTGAGGAGGAGTAATGACAAGATTTTTAACTAGACATTACATGTATGTTAAGACTTTTGGTGAAAACTCTCATTACATGCATGTTAAGACTTCTGGTGAAAACTCTATGTCAATGTGATTCTACACTCAAGAGAAGCAAAGATAACAAGATGTTCATACTGGATGTCTGAGCAGCAGCATCTTGATTTCGGACCAAGTCGACCATGGGATGAATGAGTGTGTAAAAAAGGTTCACTGCCATCCTCAAAACAGTTAAGGAGCTGTGATAAGAAATTAGTAGTAACCGACAGATGGATGGATAGCAAGTGATACATGATAGACAATCATATAACCTCTTCTGTTATATGACAGACTAGCTAATAACAAGTTTTAATAGTGCCTAAAGTAGTGCAACTCAATGCCAACCCACCCTCTCATATCACCCATTTGGAACTAAGTAGATCTAAACCAAAAGTTAGCAGTACAGAATTTTTTTTCCATGTGATCCACTGATTTTCACCCAAGTATATGAAATCTCTCATTCACTACTGAAAATTGCCCTTTCCTTTCTTATGATCTTTCTTTAGGTCATGTCCACTATCTGAATTGGAATCACCAATGTTTAATCAGCAATGACTGATCTAGATGGAGCTAGCTGGGTAATTGTATACTTGTTCTGAAGGTGCAGAGTTAATTTTTCAGAATGATCACTAGCTTAATTTGACAATATGTGTCACACGTTATGAGTTGATCATGGAACTCACCGAGATATATCATATATATGATACCAGTGGACTCCATCATGGCAGGCGAATCATGTGACTATTTTAGTGAAAATCCAAAAGCAAAGATCATTCACCAGAAGGTCAAAACAGGCACAACAGATACATATAGAGGCTAAGCGAGCAAGCAATTATCCTGGATTATATTAATAATCACATATATAAGAAAAAAAAAGGCGTGATTTTAATGATGGGGTTTTAGTATTTGCCGATAGGGTGCTTAATTAACTGATTATTTTTTAATGGCTATCAGGAAACATTAAGGTGTAACAGTGGGTTCTAAAATGTCACAAGGCTAAGATGATAGTGCAGTGAGAATGCTACTGTAATTTTGAGCCCGATGAGAACAGAGAACACTTTCAACTGTTAAATATATCACGGAAATCAATTTACTGTTGTTGTTGTTGTTGTTGTAGGGCTCAACGCCATTTTTCAGCACACGATAGGCTGTACATGGCGGCCAGTATTAATGGTGGAGGAAGAAACCGGGAAATCCCTGGAAGGAACCACCGACCCACGAGAAGCTACTGGCAAGCTTTCTCACATATCCACATTCGCCGAATCCGAGACTCGAACCCACGCAGATAGAGGTAAGATGGCAGTGATCCGTAACGGAGAGCGCTTTAGACCACTCGGCCACTCGGGGCCCCCAATACATTTACTGTACTTTTCCAATGATAAGCCCTGTAGTGATGAAGATTTAGGTAATCAAATTAGCACAGTTTTCATTTAGGACCAATTGGACATCATACAAAGGCATATGGTGAAAAACCCATGTCAGTATTACTTTCTGTTTAAGTAGAGATGCGATAGCAAAATTTTTAAGATAGCTGCCATGGCGGCCATACTGGATGTCAGATCGTAACCCTTTTTATTTAGGACCAGCTAAACATTTTAATAAGTCTTTTGGTGAATACCCCATGATGACACAGCCATCCATAAAGAATGAGTAGAAATAACAATATTTGAAAAATGGTCACTGTAGTGGCCATACTGAACTTATTATCAGTACCATTGTCATTTATGCCCATGAGGTTTTTTACTTAAAGCTCCATGTTCATATGACCATCCATTCAAGTAGCGAAGACAAGGCTTTCAAGATGTCTGATGTAGTGGCCATATTGGATATCAGATCAGCACCATTTTAGTTAGGACCAGCAAGACATTATACAAAGTCTCTTAGTGAAAACCCCATGTTGATATCGACCTCCAATCAGAAGAAGTAGCAATAACAAGATTTTCATGATGGCTGTCATTTGGGCTACACTGGAAGTCTGACTGCCACCATTTTATCGAGGACCAACTTGCCTGCAACATTTAGTAACAAAATATATAAAAATGAAACATTTAGTAACAAAATATATAAAAATGAAATAGTTACCCAGCTGTACAATTGCAATCTGCTGAATTCACATTTCCAGTGACTTTGGACAGACTGACCCATACAGTATAACCCTTCTTATCAATGTTTGGTAGTGACGGTATCACTTGACATCTCACGTAACAGTGTGAACATTCCTCCGAAACATTATTAAATTCAACATTGTGGACGTGCCGGTCTCGGTTGTCCTTGAATTGTGTCCCTGCTGATCGTCTTGAAACACAATTTACATCTTGTAGGTCCAATGCTTCAATCCTCTTCACTCACTTGACTAATTCTTCTTTTCTCCCACTAACATTCTGCCCATGCTGTCTCAAGTAAGATTTAAGTTCGGGATTTTACGCCTTTCCAAAGCGTCATCATTTAAATAGCTCATTGTAGCGAGTGATCAAAATCGATAAACATTTCCCCCGGAAGTTGATTAAGTGATGACAGCGCCCCCTATCTTAGGGGAGTAGGTAACTTATTGAAAAGGCCTATACCAGAAGAGCTTTTAGATGGTCTTTTGACTGTCTTCAGTAGTACATTTTTTGTGTGTGTTAAGACAAGTTTGTTGTCACTGCTTGTCCTTAATAACTTATAGGATTGCATGAAACTTTACAAATAAATTCATCCCAGGGTCTAAAAAATGGTGCTGCTCAGACATCCAATATGGCCACCACAGTGGCCATCTTAAAAATATTGTTATCACCATTCCTAAATGGATGGTCGTATCACCATTCTATTTTCACTAAAAGACTTCAAATGATGTCTAGCTGGTCCTTAGTAATGAAAACAATATCACCAATATGGCTGCCTCTGACCATCTTGAAATTCTTGTTGTTGTTACTATTCATGTAAATTTCTTCTGTACATTAGACCTCCATGGCAGTGCAATCTTAAAAAGGAAGCATGAACATTATTTTCAAGTGCAAGAACAAATGGCCATTACGGGCAAGGATTGATGTGATTTTGTGGTTTGGACTTTGAAAGGAATTATTCTTCGAATGTACACAACACGTGTGCTTAGAGGTGTCCCTCTCTACCAGTCGGTCAGTGATGACGAGAAAAAGAAATAAAATGATTGTCAAATTAATAACATAAGGTAACATTTCGAGTAATTTATCAACTCAGTGAGATTTGAATGAAAGGTTACACAACAAAAATGGACTGAAGAGCTTAATGTTTTCTTTATTAAAACTGCAGTTGACATGTTTTCTTAATGAGTTTTAAATATGCGTTGTTATATAGGCAGGTATTTTTAACAGTCAAAATTATTGCTACAAAACATTGAAAGTAATGCCATGCATATGGTCATAACAGACTGCTGTAATACATCTAAATTAAAGTATAATAACACTAATTTGCTTTGCAAAGTGGTGGCTGTAAATGTATTAATCGTGTATATATCTTCCATATTTTTGTTACTTATTGTGACATATTTATAGGCATAACAGTTTTAAGAATATTATTTTTTTTTATCCTTTCCATTTGTCTCTCAACATGGATACGAAGATTTGCAATTGTTCGTGTTTGTTGCACTTCTCTTTTTGAGATCTGTTTTTTCTTTTGTTTAAACGGAGGGATGATGAGATGGACACATTTGGGGTTGTGATGTCTGAAATAAGGAATCCTTTGTCTGCTATAATGGCATCTCCAGTTTCACACATGTCAACCAGGGCACTGTCCCTAGTGATTTCTTTGTCACTTGCACTCCCTGCCCACAAATCTGATACAAATGTTACAACCCCGGCTGGACTAATTCCAATTAGTCCTTTCCATGTCATATGAAATGTCATTTATAATCACTGTACATCACAGATTTGTGCTCTAAGGACTAGTGATTTCCGTGCGTAACTCTGTACAGTCAATTATCACCCTACAATTTGGATATTTTTCCTTGAAACAAAGTGGCATATGTTCATCAACAGCACGTCTTGAAGGCCATTGGATTAGAAAATCTAACTGTATATACAAATAATCAATCCACTTATTAAAAATCATTCCATATGTCGACATCCCAATGTTAAATCGATTGGCTAAATCTTCCAGTAACAAGCCTAGTCTCAATCACATCAAGACAAGAAAAAAATTCATCTATCAGACGCAAGTGTCTTGGACGTTATTTTCCACTTCTAGCACCATAACGAGCTGTCTGACTTGTAGCATCATCCTTAATTTCATCAAATAATGCCTTGAAAATAGCTGAATTTGGAACTCCAGTATAAATTAGCATTGTTTGGTCATCATTTTCAATATCATCAAATGTTAAAACAGGGGAATTGACCTGTATCCCGCAATCTACAGTTGTCACTTTATTAACAGGGGTGCCATATTCAGGTGACAATTCATTAAAATCACACTGTGTAGAAACTTATATCTTCAGTAGGGTATTGGTTTGTATTGATTGGTTGTTAATATGACTGGCGGCAATATCTTTCAAATGTATTGGTCCACAATAATCATGTAAATGTATAGGTGTCCATAGGTGATTCAGTTTTTGCTATATATGGTTCTGAAATATTATTTGAATCATCCTTGTCGTCACTCTGTTATTCAGCAATGCCACCTTGTTCCATATCTTCATTTAGTTGAAAGTCACTATTGGCAAGTTCCAAAGTTTCACTTTTCAGATTCTGAAATTAAATAATTACACAAATATAAACATGCTTTTTTTAACAGTTAATTAATATTTATATATACATGTAGCATGCACACTTAAAAGTTGGTGCTGGTGTAAGTTACAGCATTTCCTTTAAATACTGGATGGGTAGACATTCCATATATATAGTGTAAATGCGCACCTGTAGACATTACAGTGCCAATGGCAGCAGCAGATTTAAAGACAATACAACAGTTGATACAGGTCGATATAACATCAGATTAAACTACAATGCAGTAGAAGACTACATGCAAATGCACAACGTGTGTTATCTCTGAACATCTGTATGTAACACATCACGGTGTGGAGTACACTTAATAAGTTAAATATGGAATATGACTGTTTAAAAGCATACACAATGCTATTGATTACAACTGATTACAAACCACAGAATAAGAATAAATCCTACCCCACATCTCGTTTAAAATGGATGGAGCATAATAGTACTCAATGCAGCCACTTACCGACGTTTGAAACACCTTGTTCAGGAGAACTGAAGGCACTGGGGGCTCTTTTGACGGCCCACTTCTACTCACAAAATGATCGGAACACATTTAGTTGTTACCTGTGTAAGTGAAATCTTTCCGTACTAGCCGTGACCACTTAAACCAAACTCTATGTAGTTTACATCTTGCAGGAAATCTGTGCAATGATATTGTTTTCCCATCTACTTCCTTCCCTCTGAAATTGCTACAAATGCAACAATACTTGCAGGTTTTTGCAGCAGGCATTCTTTGACAGCTGATGAATGGGTAGCCCACGGAAGCTGAAGCGACAGATAATGCATGTGCAAAAGATGCACTGAAGAGTTCCTACTAGGGCGAGACATCAACACTTATTGAAAAGGCCTATATGACCAGTAGAAGTTAAAAAAGAACAACATAATACATGTATCTATTAGTTTACAAACAAATTTAATTAGTTTAGAAACAAATTTATCTTTAGTTAAAAGAAAACAAAAAATCCTACTGAAAGCACACACACGCACCATTAGTGGCTGGTTCCTTGCTGGCCTGTAAATTTAACGATGGTCACAAATACTCAACAGTCAAACCATACCATCTTTTATGTAACGAACGGAACATATGCATCTACATTTTTATAATTAATGCTATCGTTCTTCAGAAAAGGGTTTAAAGTTATGTTACGATCCTAATGTGGTTCTGCTGTTGAGAACACTCGCCATTATACCATGGCCAAGGGGGTCCCCGAGTGGCTGAGCGGTCCAAAGCGCTCACTGTTATGGATCATTGCCATCTCACCTCTGTCTGCATGGGTTCGAGTCTCGGGTTCGGCCAATGTGGGTATGTGAGAAAGCTTCTCGTTGGTCGGTGGTTCTTTCCGGGATTTCCCTGGGTTTTTCCTCCACCATTTATACTGGCCGCCATGTATTACCTATCTTGTGCTGAAAAATGGCGTTAAACCCTACAACACCAACAACAGAAACCATGGCCAAGGGACTAATTTGTAAAGAAAGTGTCATTTTATCTCCGTACAGTGAAATATTAAAGATTTTAAACATCGAACGTGCAGATGTGTTATGTTTACTTCAGAAGGACGTCAAAGTTACACTGGCTGAACAGTTTACATAAAAGTGAATGTATTTTCCCACTGTGGTCCTTTTTACTTTTAAATTTTTAAATTGATGTACAGATTAGACTTGCAACCAGATAGAAACTAGTATATTAATACAGTAGAACCTGTCTTGAAAGACCACCTCTTCTGCCAAAAAATAATGGTCTCTCAAGACAGGTGGTCTCTCATAACAGGTAATAAAACTATATAATCAATAAATCTGTGCATAGAGGTCCTGGTCTCTCAAAACTGGTGGTCTCTCATAGCAGAGGTCTCTCAAGACTGGTTTTACTGTATCAAATATTTACTGAGTTGTTCATTTTGAAAATTTTGAATGTCTGGCTAGATCTATTATTCTCTCAATATGTACTCTTGTACTACTTATTTTTCTGTCATTTAAAACCACCTAGGCACACTATAACACATATTCGGCATAATTAAAGAAATTTTAACCTCACAATTCAGTCTAGGAAGTGTTTTGCTGAATATGAAAGTCACCAAACAGAACAAATAGCACCAAGTTAGCCAGATCATTTAATGTTGTCACAAATGTAAAGTTCGTACCTATTGAACATGGGTAGAAACATAAGGTTGTCACTGTACAGAGGTATATGGAGGACTCTGTGAATTCAGTACAGCCCTGTGGACCTGTAGTCTCCAAAGATTTTCCACTTCTGGATGCGTCACCAGATGGTTTTGTAAATATAACTCACACTGTGGA
Source organism: Megalonaias nervosa (assembly GCA_016617855.1). Lineage (NCBI taxonomy): Eukaryota > Metazoa > Mollusca > Bivalvia > Unionida > Unionidae > Megalonaias > Megalonaias nervosa. The sequence continues at coordinate 22,094 of JAECUM010062833.1, forward strand.
AGGTATGCTCATATTAGTCAAGGGATCAAATAATGTCACTGCTCTCTGTGCCATATTCGAAACTTAAAAAAGTAGACATCTATTTCCCCAGAAGGAGAGTCACTCCTTGATGAAAACCACGACTACCGGTATCTTTTTCAAATTCAAGGATAACATTTTTGCACTGGTGCACAAAAATATATTTTGTGTGTACAGCCTATAACCTTCAAGCCATGGATATCAAGTACACTGACTTTCATAGAAATGAACATTGAGAACTGAAATGGTCAAAGAGTTAAAAAAAAATAATAATCCCATTTCAAATTGGAGCTTCTTCACTGACATTTTTATGAGCGGTATTTGAAGTGAACCATCATCATCGCATCTATAGCCAATATATTCTGAACTCAAATAAAAGACCTAAAGAATGACTCTTTTAATCAAATTTATTTCCAGCACATCCTTTTCAATAACATGACTGCAAGCAAATAATATACTATACACATATATTGGATAAATAGCACTTATGCATGTTTTGAAACAACACCAGTTCTAAAATGACACCACATAAAGCAAATGACAGGTATTTCTGATGGCAATTTCGACTCCATACTAGATAAGGGAGTTGTTAAAATTTTAAATGTTCTGACTAGACCTATCATTCTTTCAATATGCACTTTTATTATTTATTTTCCTGTTATTTAATACTACCCAGGCACACAGTAACACATACTTTACATAATTAATGAAATCTTAGCTTCACAATTCAATCAAGGAAGTGTTTTCTTTGTTTATGATTGAAGGTAACTACAAAGGTAATCCGACTGATGGACCAGTAGCGATGGTGTCACCTAGGTAGTAACAGTAACTCGCTACTATATACCATTGGACAATGGCTGACATCAGGACCTGGAGGAAAACATTGCTTTACTTGAAATATTTTGAGATTGGAAAAAATACAAAAGTCAATTTAATATGATTTCATTGATTTCTTTTCATATCTGAAGTACAGCAGTTTCAATATTGTGTGGTAAATAATAGTTTTAAAAAATAGGGCAATTTTGAGCACATGGAAATTGGAGTCAGAGCTTGTGATTTTTTTTTTTTTATAAAAAGTAACCAGCCTTGCACCAGTGTCAGAAAAATGTTTCTATGGGCACTGATACCCAACTACAACTGACTTTGGCATCCATAGACATAATCACATTTCAACCAAGTAAAGTTTATGTAAACGGAACTTGCAAACGCATCCACTTGCTTGTCAGAATTTGATTACATCAGGAAATGTGTGTGTGTGTGTGTGTGTGTGTGTGTGTGTGTGTGTGTGTGTGTGTGTGATTCGCATTTTTTAAAGTAGCTTTAACATTTTTGACCTATCGCTATGATGTCTGCAGTGTGGCAATTCATAGTGATGTCTAGCAATAGGACATCATGCCACAGACATATAGCATCATGTTCCACCCAGTCACATTATCCTGACACCAGGTCGATCAGTCCTAACACTAACCTCTTAATGCTGAGCGCCAAGTGAGGCAGCTGTATTGCCATTTATATAAGTCTTTAGTATAACCCAGCATGGATTCAAACCCACTACCTCCAGCATCCGAGTCAGATACTCGAATCACTTAGGCCACCGCAGCGGTCTCCATCAGAAAACAGACTTCAGAGTAAGCATAGCCAGATTAGCAAGTATACTTTAATCTATGGAGAAGTGGCAATATGGGCTGCCAAGTGTGAGAGATATTCTTGAAAATCTGACATCTAGTTACGCTGTCAGTCAACCAGGGAACATGCTACTCAACACTGTTTATTTTGTAAGAAAGACCAATACAACATCAATATTAGGGTGGATGCCTTACATTGTATAATTGATTAAGTGTACAAATTCCTACTACTTAAAACCTAATTTTTTGTTGCCATTTTACTGACATGTGAGAAACCTTATAATTCCTAGCACTACAGACACTCATATTTGTTGCTCACAATTTACCGACAAATTATATATAATAACCCATTTGATATTTGGGTGTAGGATACGATCCCCACAAAGAAATGAAGGTTAGGATATAATCCCCTCCGCCAGAACAAGTTTTTTTAAAACTTTTGAAACTGTCAGAAATATACTAACCTATTTTGAGATGGGATAGAAGAAAAAAAGAAACTGGAACTATGATTATTTAATTTAATGATGGAATTTCATGTTTATACAATAATGTTATGGCTCAGATTTTATGTACTTCACAAACTAATCATCAAATACGTAAACTCAGTTCTTAGTCCATCTCTGTGCTAGGAATGCTCTATTTCCAACAGATATGGTACACTTTAAATTGCAAGTGTTAAAAAACAACTTAAGTATTTAATGCAATGTACTAAAAGTGTGTAACGATGCTTATAGAAGTGAGGTGAAAAAGACATGCATGCAATAAATCCTGATAGAATTAGGCATCTTAATCTCCTTGTCTGTTATTGTTAAGATCTTACATCTAACACTCACACAAAATTTCATTTATCGACTCAAAGGAGACCCATACAAAGCTTCAGAATCAAATGGTCCATGGCGACACACAAAGATGTATATTTGTGTTAGCTAAAAATAAAACTAAAAGGGATAAACGTATAATGGGGGAGGAAATTATGTCCTACCTTTTATTTTTAGGAGGTAGGAGGTGGGTGTTTTCCTGGGGTATTTTATCTGTACCCGATATTCTCTATAGGTAAATTGCCCTTAGCAACAATACGAGACCGACCCCCACCCCTATAGTGGTGTAGCATTTTGCAGTATCTCCAGCACCTAAACTGCATGTAGATTATATCAAAATCCAATCTTTAATCTAGTCCTACAGCATGCATTCTCTCTAAGAATTATGCAACTCACTGAGAGCTATTTTAGCCCAGTTTGCAACTGGAGTTATTGACAAAATATTGCAGTACAAACAACACTGTTGTCAACAGTCACATAGTCAGTCAAATTGCGAGCTCAACCAACCTCTTCCATACTTTGGAATATTCCTCTTACTGGCTAGACTGCTACATCCCTGTTATGTATACAAATCCCTGCATTACATTCACAGTAATTACAATGCACTTTCCATAACGTAACTGCAAACCTGCGATTATTTTTGAGAATATCGAGACGTCTTGTCCGGAAGCTGACTAGGCCTATATAGAAGCATGCGCATCACGCTCAAGGGTATTACTTCGGAGGTCAAACCCAGAAGTGGGCAAAATATCTAGCTAATATGTGGGACTATGTTATTCATTATCTATGCTTACGGTTCGATACGTAAGAACGATGATGATCACAAATAACCTTAAAAGCTATTTTACTGATATAAACATACACGCGATCAACAAAGATGTAAGTCGTATACATGATGTCGCCGAAAGGTCGCACCGTCAATATATATATAAAAAACTTAAAATGTAAAGATCTACGTATCCTTTTAAATAAATTTGACTTAAAATTAAGTTTTAACCTTATCACTATGTCATTTACATATATCAAGTGGCTAACACACTTTTATTTTCACATAAACAGTAGAAAATCTTGTTTGACGTATGGGTGGCACTAGCTATATCCTGTAGGCGACTGCGGTCGCCTAAAGGTTGCTCGTATGTCGACCAAAGGTTGCATTTTTG
>JAECUM010062835.1:0-15017 GCA_016617855.1 Megalonaias nervosa
ATATATATATATATACATATTTATATATATATATATTATATTCCCTAGTGATATATATTTTACTTTTCATTATTAACTTAATATGCTTTTATCAACAAAATTGTTTCTTTCTCCAGACCTGATTTTGCTATATACTGCATAGCAATGTAAGCAGAACAAGCTGGGTGATCCAGGTTAGATACAGCCATGTAATGACAACAATTAACCATTATATATAGGAGGTATTCTAAGGGTGTTTAAAATGTTGTCTCACTGTACCAATTGTTTTTCCACAGACCTTAATGTTAACATTTGGTGAAAAAAATATACCTTCTATCCTACTTTAACATGTGTACCACACACTGTCCTAAAGAGCAATATTATATTGTCAATTTGACAACAGGGGAAAACCTAGCATTCCATTGCACTTGAGAGACAACTCTGCTGGAACTAGACTCAGTGAAGAGTTATCCAGTCACAACAGATAATTTTCAATCACATTCTTAAAAAAACAAAAAATCATACAAAATAAAAACATGATCAAGATATGAATTTTAATATTATTTCATATGTTGCCAATAGAATCAACTATCTGTAAGCCTGAGAGAAACAACAACTCTTACATAATGCACCAATCAGAGTCATAATTGTTATGAATACAATGTTCCCAACAAATTAAGCTCCGCCTGGCCCCCACCCCCAAGCTTACACAACTGGTACTGTTTTATCTACAGCCACCTTTCACTTTTTCAAAAGTCTGTGACATACCAAAGAACTGTATAAGTAAGTGTACTTAGTCTCACTTGTCAAAAATAACTTTATGAGGTACTAGTGCTACATCTTATATTAATATTAATTAATTAATGTGTATGGAAATGTCTTTGATCACTGAGCTGTTTCAACTACTGTTTTCATACTTGCACTTTACTATCATTCTATTTTAGGAAATAAAATGAACTGTTTTAACTATGCTTTATGTTTTATTCATATCAGCACTTCCTCAGCTTTACATCGGTGATATGGGATAAATCACATTATGTAACATTATGTAATAACCAGGTCAAAGGTCAAAAAACAATGTACTAATTAATTTGTGTGTACCTCTCCTAATTCAAAAAGGAGAATTCATCTAACATAAAGGACTTTTATATTTATTTGTAGACACAAAACTAAAAACAGAGGTAGGTGGACATGACCCAGTCTTATTATAAAGTATCAGCTTTCAACACTTTGCATGCCATCAGATACGCAAGGTCACTTACCCCATTCTCTGTTCAAAGGTCAGCCTACCCATCCTCATTTTTTAACAAATTAAAAGCTTCCCTCCTTTGTGTAGTGAATAAAGGTCATGCAATAATGCAATCTGTCACCAAACATAACAGATCACGGTTTCTAAGCAGTTATTTTGGATCTGGGTTGAAATTTTGGAAAATAAATACAGAAGAAATGCCAAGGAAAAAACCCAAGTATAATAAGTAAGTCAAAGGAAATTAAAAACAGGAGGAAAGCATGCACCTAAAAGGAACAAGCAGCATATGATAAAAGAATCAAAAGAGACAACACCAGCAATGAGAAAAATAAGAGAAAATTTGATCACTTTACCTTAGATAAATATGTGGAGACAGTGCCCTACAGGTCCCAGGACACTCTGAAAGCATGTTTATTTTTTTCATCCCTTACAAACACCAAAACTTAAGGTGAAGCACTGTGCATTCCCATCTGAAATTAAAGGGTAAATAATGTAAATATTATAGATGCATGTAAATTATATGAAATTAAAAATAATTGGCTTAAGTTCCTGGGCACAAACTCCAACCACTAAAACTCAAACAAAACCTGTATCAATCTTAAAGCTTTTAAATTTTGCTGTGAGAAATGGTTACATTAGTTGTATTTACATCAAGAACAAAGGCTAGCATAATATTGGACACTAAATATTCTCTTATTTTTTAAACGAGCCCTGAAAATGTGGGGTTTTATTTCTTAAAATGTCATGTAAGGTGTCATGTAAAGGAGATAACCGAATAAAATACATAAGATAAGTCGTGGCATTTTTATTTCCTCTTCCATATTTCTTGTGTAATATCAATTAGTTTATGAAAACATACAACTAGAATGCAATTAAATTATCCAAAACTAAATTATTGATAAAGTGAGAACCTAGAATTCAGGCTTCTCTGTGTAGCAGAGATGAACAGGCTGCCTCAGGTCAGACAGTTCAATACCATTTAAACATGCCGATATGATCCCATGCTATTTTGGATTCTTACGATGGGAGCTTGAAGAACAATGTGGATTTGTATGGAACAAGTGATTAATATGTGCCTCATAAGGTCACAGTTCATAAATGTTTGGCCTTATATGAGGAAATTACAAAAGAAACAGTTGAACAAAAATCAATATATGTACAATAAACAAAGTCAATAGTGGGCTATAAATGGCCTTACACATGCAAGTGTCCATACGAATGCTAATTTGAAGAAACTGCTCTTGTTTACATGACAGTATTCCAGCTACTTGTACAAAAGGGAATAAGAAAGAATTTATTTATATAGGCCTGTTCAATAACTGTTGTTAAAGCCCCTGAAAACAGGCTCACTTCAATGTCTTCTCTAAAATGACATCAGAAACCATGTGCTCGAATTTACTATCACTATTTCCAGTCAGCAATACCTTGTTATGGATGAACTGGCTCAAGTGCCTCAATCGCCATAAGAGAGACATTATTGTACTGTCTGTTTCAATAAATGTAGAAAATCTGTTTATGGAAAAATTATAATTCTCCACAAGTTTTCTATGGACGAAAGGTTGATAAAGCGTATTAGAAGCACAGGTCCACACCATAGTATTATCATTAAAAATCAACCCATCACACATAAGTTGTCAAGTTCTCCAATTTAAATTACTATTATATATATATATATATATATATATATATATATATATACACACACACACGCAGAGAGAGAGAGAGAGAGAGAGAGAGAGAGAGAGAGAGAGAGAGAGAGAGAGAGTGAGATGATCTTTCCCAAATAAACCTAAATGTGTAAATAAAAATCAAGTTTATTTTTTTTGAAAATTCTTGTGCTTACACAAAGAGTGGCCTAGAAATGACACATCAGAAAACAATCAGTCAGTTCCATCAAATATTGTAATAAGGTTGTACTATTTTAAGATATCAAATGCATTTTTGAATTAGATCAAGAACACTAAGACTATATGGCCTGTGAATGAATAATCAGAATTCTTGTTTGCTGTCAAGGTCCAGCTCCTTAAGTAACCAGAACAAAGGGAATAACTGGAACAAAAAAGGTAGTAGTCAAATGATAAAGGTAGTAGTACTGTCCATGTAAAAAAATTCTAACCATATATATTTATGGTTGGATGTGGACTTCAGAACCCTTAAGAACATAAAATTTTATTTTGACCTTAGAAACCTACAAATAAACCTAAAAAAATCAAGGAAACATAAATAAGAAACAAATATCTAAAACACTTATTAACAACTCTACCAGATCCCACAGAAAAATCCTTTTTAACACACAGTTTTTCATCAGGCTAGCCCAGCTGTCGAGAAAGTTTTTGAATCACTTTGCTCTTGCAGGTATTTGTAATTTAATTGTCCATTGATGTTCGCTTTATCTTTTTTCATTTTATTTAGAAACAGAAAAGCATAATTTATTCCATTTTTAATAAATGTGCTCACCATGGATATAATCTTGTAACTGTTTTGTGACCTCAACAAAAGTTTAAAACCTTGAGAAAAAAAAACTTAAACATTTTAAATTTTATTTTACTTCTATCCCTGCACTATGTGTGTGTTTGTTAAACTGATACATTTTAGTGAATCGCAAATTGTGGCAATTAAATCATCTTTATGTTATTTATTAGCATTATTTATATAATATTCATGATACAATTTAGTTTTAATAGAAGTTCAATTTTTGTACAAGTATTAAATTTAACTTGGTTTCATGTGTAAGGTCGATACCTCACGATGACAATTACAGCTTAATTCAATTTTGCCTCTTCCATACTCGTTGTTACCTTTCTTCAACAAAATAAACAAATTTTGTGGTTTACTTCATATTGTTTTATTAAACAAAGGTTTGTACCCTCTACTATAGGATATGCTCATTTATACATCTCTCTCTCTCATGCACATGCATACAATAAGCATGTTGATCATGGTGATTACACTCTGCATTGGATTAATCAGATTATCATAACTGCAATTCCAGATTTAGTAAATTACAATCAACTGTAACATCATCATTCTGTGTAGCTATTACCACCATTTGCCTCTTATTAGACCTTTCAAGTACATCCAAGTTACATGATTAGATTAATTGTGTTTAAAAGAGGAAAAAAGTTATCATTTCATATCAAATTCATTTGATCAAAGTAGTTGCTTTTTATTATTGTTCAAACAACTACAAATAATAATTTCTGCATGTACTTTACTTTGTCAAGTAAATATGTCTTGAAGCGCTTGAACACTACAATTTTCCAGGTCTCAAGGTTTATTCACAGCTTTGTTTGACACTATTACTACATAGATTGCTCATCAGAAAGAACATTGCATCATGGGTAAATTAGGGGAATTAAAAAGCCAAGGGACATAACAACTGTTATCGAAGAGACCTATAGTAACTGTATGAAGAGTTTCAAGCAAAGAAAGGGTACTAAATGGGCAAGAGACAACTTTATTAAAACCTGACAAAAAACTATAATGCATCAATAAAAGCTAGTTTTATTCTTTCGAAATACAGTGTTCCCTAAACAATAAGCTCTGCCCCACTGGGCTTGTGCAATTAGTACTGTTATACCAGATAGTTATGCTAATTGACCAACCTTGTATTTTTTCATGAGCAGCCAGAAGGCCTGTGATTTCTTTCAAACAGGAAAAAAATATCTCTTACATCAAGATAAATGCTTTTTTCAACTAATATTAACAGGTTATCTTCTTCTGCAAAATATGAGCAAGAATGTCCTTTCTTTTCAAATTTATATCGAGGCTGAAAATGTTTGAATAAATACTCTCCCTTCGAATTCCAATGGTTGGTTCTTTACACATTCATTTTAATCCTCAAAAACAGGATCCATACAAAATGAGTGAAGAAATTAATGAAAACAAAAAAAGTTAATCACCAACATTCACTTCTTATTCTATATTCAGATGATGATTTCATCATTACTTTTGTATTCAAATAATTTCAAAATAGACATTTTTTCCTGAAACATAATAATGAAAATGTTGACACGAGAATTTCCTTTCAATATATTGTTGTAAAACCTGCACAAGGCCAAAATGTCAATGGAATCTTATCACCTTCGCCTCTAAGTGCATTGCTTATTAGGTTATTACTTAATCAGTTTATTACTTAAGTCGTCAGTGTTGGTTTTGGCTTTTGGTCATAAATAAATTCACCAAATAATTGTCATCATACTTAGCTTTACTATTTAAGGACAGGACAAGAATTTATTTGCACTTAACTTTACAATTCACATACCAGCAGAATACATGTAAACTTTGAACAGAATACGTTTATCATCAAGGTATATTTAGTGCTTATTATGAATGCAAGTGATATTTTAACAAGCAGTTTTCCAACAGTTTGCTGAAGAAACATCAATGCTGCTGTAGTCACCCCACACAATGTTTGATAATGCATGTCCCAAGAAACTTTAGTAGTTAATGGGGACGATAGGGCCCTCATGAGCCCAAAGAAGGAAAAACAGCCTGGGACGATATGGCCCTTAAAGTTTTAGCTAAAAATGGCACACCCTGGGACGATATGGCCCCAAAGTTAATTATAGCGAAAATAGGAATGGAACAGGTAGGGTGACGTCACGGTACTGGACACTTGCAACAATATGGCAAGTGGCTGACCTGAATATGCGTAGCTATTCTAGGTAGGGACAAATACAATAGAGAGACAAAGACATAGACAACACATAGATAACACATATATAGGCAAATTTTTTAATAAATATTTTTTCGAGGCATATTAAAGTGGCCCTGAAAAGGACCGTTGGTTTTTATGTTAACACCATTTCGTTAACATAGAGGGTATCGCACTGATCTTCTTCTCTTTCTCAAACTTCGTCTAACCTCTGGTCCGTAGATGAGGACTCTCTTCAGACAGCCTTGTCTCTCCACACAGATCCTTCATTTCCAAAGGGCTGTATCAGTGATCTGGGTAATTGCCCATGATGATCTGACATACAGGGGATAGTCCGGGTTGAACAGCATCGATGATAAGAGGGTAGACAATTCAACGCTGGTCCACATCTTGTGACGAGAATAGGTGAAGGGAATGAAGTGAACCGCATTTATTTATAGTGGAAGACCGGATCGAAACGGATTGAAATTGTTCACCAATCCCAACACGCGTTACAAAATTCAGTCACTTCGCGGAGTCTGTCTTCCAATCTGAAGAGAGCTACCTGTGATGTCACATTCCCTATATAGGTGTGCTAGCGTCTGTGCACAGTGAATCAATGCAACATTGTTTTGTGAAACATGACTGAAACTAAGAAGACGATGAATAGGGGTGCACCGGCTTTGGAGACGAAAAGCGATGGCATAGCAGTGGCTACCAAAGTTAACACAGCGCTACTTCCAGAAGAGACCGATTTCAACTGGGATTTAGTAGATTTTCTCTCTTCGCAAGAATTTGTTCTGGTACCAGTACCTTCATCACCTTCTCCTTCTTTACCACACATCGAGGATTTTAAACCGAGACAGAAAGAAGAATTGGAGAAATTTTTACAACAGCAGAAAGAAGCAGAACAAGCTTTTCTCCTTCAACAGCAACAGCGAGAAGAAGAAGAGGCAAGAAGGAAACGACAGGAAGAAGAAGAAGCAGAGAAGAAACAAGGTCTAGGAGAGAAGGAGAACAGAACCTCAAATGGTAATGGTACTCTTGGACATTTTGGCAGAGTTAAGAAGTCTGAAACAAATGTATCAGACTTCTTTATTACGACCCAAGAGAAAAAGACCTCCCTGAGCCAAACAGTCTAACCCCATTAGTACACCGGAGATACCACCCCTAGTGATTTCTACCAAATCATTGACAGGAGCAAGTCCAGAAGTAGGCCTTGGCTGTGGCAAAGGCTTAAGACAGTTAAAGCTGATTGCTTCTTGTTCCTAAGTTTGTTCTAAGAAATAAAAAAAATAAAAAAAAAAGGCCCTTTTCAGGGCCACTCACTTCTTTCGAAATGAGATAATATTCATTTTGCCAAAATCAATTAAAACTCAAAATCTCTTTTATTTTATTTTAACATTATGATGTACGTGTGTGAGTGCATGACTGTAGGTCCTTATTATTCTAAAAAATCAAAACCAAGAGACACTTACTTTTTCAGTCTTGTCTATTCTGGTACAAATTTTTACAATCCAATTCACAACACAACACAACGCTTTTTAAAAAGTTCATAGACTTCTTCTATCTCTTTTTTTTTTTTTCACTCTCTCTGCTTTCTGATTTTCTTCACTTTCACAGTTTTTTCCTCCTCTTCTTACTCACTTTTTTCTCCTCTTCTTTTCTTTTCTGTCTTCTCTTTCTGAATGTGTCAGAGTTCTTCCTTTGCCAAGGGCACCTTTTCTTCTTCCTTCTCCTCCTGCTCTTTCTTCTCTTTCTTGATGTGTCTGGGTTCTTCATCTTCTTCCTGTTCTGAACCCCTCTCTTCCTCCTGCTCCTGTTGTTTCTTAGGGCAACCTGAAGACCAGTGTCCTTTCTCTTGACAATGATAGCAGGTATCTTGACTTTTGTTTCTTTTGACACTGGTCTTACTTTTTTGACAGTCTGGGCATTCTGTAGCCCTATGATGCCCTTTCTTCTGACAGATATAGCAAGTATCTTGACTTTTATCTTGAAAGGAGGAGGAGTAGTCCATCGGCTTGTCTGAAGAAAACTTTCTTGTGACACCTCGCAAAGCTCTAATCAGAAGTTCAATCTGTGTGGGCTCTTCCATCGTGCTGGTCAACTTGAGAGCGAAATGAATACTGAGAGGGAAGGCACCAGCCCTTTATATATACACTGAGCCTGACATGGATATATAGGGGTCCATGGCATTTCAAATGTAATCATTTGACTTTTTGCAGTCAAGATGAAATGATCACATCATTTCATAAAGAAAGAAGAAGAAAGTAAGAGGCAGAAACATGATTTATCGCCTCGCACAGTATCTGAAGTCTTGGCTCAAATTCATGCCAGCGATTTTGAAGATGAGATGAGTGAACCAGAATCCAGACCCAGAGAGTCTACACTAAGTCAAAGTCCATCACCATCAGTAAACCCTGAAAAGTTCTTTCACGTTTGAGAGACCAACAAACACTCCTCTAGAAAATTTAGAACCACAGCCTACACATACACAGTGATGTTTAAAGATTTCAAGTCAGACGTACCACTGGAGAAAGCAGAAGGTTTCATCACCAATGTGTGGGATTCTTTGTTAACTACAATGAATAAGCAATGTGAAGCCAAAGAAGATGAGTGCTTGAGACTTTCCATTCATCACGACAGTTTGAAATCCCCCATTTGGATCTAGTTTAGCAGCCCAGCAGAATTGACGCCTTCCAAAGTCATCAACAAGATTCAACATGCGCAACAATCCAACGACAAGTTTCACATCACCAATGGAAAAGCACTGTTCATGACCCACATGTCTCTTCCCCAACGGACAGGACAATGCAAAAAGGTGTTATTGGTAGATGACCTTCGCAGCATCAAGCTTAGCATCGTTCAAATTAACAACACTCAAGACCAGATGTGCTTAGCCCGTGCAATCGTGGTGGGACGAACGTATGCCAACAAGAACGGCACGGCAGAATTAAAAAGAGTCTGGAAAACTTTTCGATGATCAAACCGAACCAAAAAACAAAGAGAAGCAGAACTCCTGTTACAGCAAGCAAGGATATCCAAAGAAAGACCCTGCGGCATTCCTGAAATGCAAAAATTGCAAGATGTCTTGGCTCCACATTACACCTTGAAAGTGCACCCTCAATAAGTGCACGGACCTCTGTTGTTTCGAGGCAAAGATTTCAAAGATGGAAAATACATTCACATCTATCATCACGATGAACATTTTGATGACATTACCAGTATCACTGCATTCCTGGGATATGGCTATTACTGTGAGAAATGTGACTATCGTTATAACAATCGAGAGCAACACAAGCATTGTGGATCGAAATACGAAGGATGTTTGGCCTCTAAACCCTGTCTGGACAAAAGACAAGAATGAGTGCATTGCCCAGCTTGTCAGCACATGTTTGTCAGTCCGACCTGCTACCAACAACATCTAAAGACGCAGGGTTCACAGCGGAAAAGTGCTTGTCAACTCTGAGATTGTGCCCTACTTGTGGACAAGGCATATGTACCAACAGTGCCAAGGCGCATGTATGTTCAGGAAAGAAGCGATGTCACATTTGTCGCCAAATCATGGACTTGGAACACCAATGCTACATTCAAAAATACCAAACCAAACATGAAGAAGAAGATAATGACCAGAAGAAAGGCAATTTCATCTTTTTTGATTTCGAATGCATGCAGGAGACTGGCATTCACATTCCTAATTTCTGCGTGGCTCAACGAGCATGTGAGAAGTGCATCCAAGAGCCTATCTTTACTCACTGCCCTCACTGTAGGAAGATTCCTGGAGGACGTGAAAAAATGAATCTTAGACCCCATCAACGAGACGTGGAGCCAAGAAGACATCGAACGTTACGGAGATTATCATCGCTATGCCACGGTGATGGCTCACAATTTCTCGGGATACGATGGACAGTTTCTCCTCAGATACTATATGGAACAAAGTACCGAACGTCCGAAAATGACTTTGAACAGAGCCAAAATCATTTCCATGCAAGTGGGACAAGTGCAGTTTAAAGATTTGACGAGTTACTTGGCCATGCCTTTGAGCCGAATGCCTGAAATGTTTGGAATGACAGAAATGGCCAAAGGCTATTTTCTGGACTTTTTTAATACCGAAGCCAATCAACATGCCGTTCTACCTCATTTGCCTGAGGATCACTACTACAACCCCAACAACATGCGTACCAAACGAGAAACTTTCTACACTTGGTACCACACTCATGCCTCGGACCCCTTCGGCTTTCAGGAAGAAATATATTAAAATATTGTCATTCCAACATGGACATTTTACAGCATTGCTGTGGAAAATTTCGAGAACTGTTCATGGAGCATGGAGGGATCGACCCTTTGAAAGAAGCCTGCACCATTGCCAAAGCATGTTCCTTAGTGTACCACCAACGATTCATGCCCGAAAACACCTTGGCTGTCATAAGTCCTCAAATGACGAACTTTGTCAAACGTCAAAAACTCAGAAAAGCCCTACACTGGTTACATTACTTGTGTGACAAGGAAGACAAATGGATCCAACATGATCGCAACGAAGAAGGCGAAAAAACCATTGGAAGGTATTCAGTGGCTGGTTGGGACTTAGAAAACCCCAAGATCGTGTACGAGTTTAACGTATGTTTATTTCATGGATGTCCCATCTGCTACCCTCAATGTGACACTAAAAATCAGTTTTTACAACGGACCATGGAAGACTTGTACCAGGCCACTTGTCAGCGGTGACTGAAGTTAGAACAGCAAGGATACCAAGTGGTGGAAATGTGGGAACACAAGTACGATCACCGTTTGAAAACCGATCCCGAGTTTAAGCACATCATGGAAAGTTACAAGCTGGTGGATCCACTGAACCCGTGAGACAGTTTGTACGGAGGATGGACAAATGCCACCTGTTTGCTGTACCAAGCAGATGAGGAGAAAGGAGAAGAAATCAAATACTTGGACGCGTGTTCGCTGTATCTGTACGTGTAAAAACTATTGTCACTTTCCTGCAGGGCACCTGCAATTGCTGACAGAACACATCGACGTGGACAACATTCGCCAATATGAAGGATTGATCAAGTGCAAAGTCTTGCCTCCCACAAACTTCTACCTTCCCGTGTGACCTCACCACTGCCAAGGAAAACTGATGTTTCCCTTGTGCCGTACTTGTACGGAAACGTGCAACCAAGACCAACCTTGTCAGCACACTCAGGAAGAATGCGCCTTAACGGGAACGTGAGTCTGCATGGAATTCTTCAAAGCTCTGGACCTGGGATACCAACTGTTAGAGGTGTACGAAATTTACCACTTTCCCAATACAGAAAAATACCACAAGGGCAACGAGACTCAAAAAGGCATTTTTGCAGACTACAGGAATGCCTTTTTAAAACTGAAACAAGAAGCCAGCGGCTATCCTTCCTGGTGCCACACTCCCGAAGGCCAAAAGAAATTCAAAGAGAAATAGTGGGATCAGGAAGGCATCACTTTAGACCACGTGGAGAAAAAACAAAGGAAGGCGATTGTTTGCCAAAGTGATGTTGAATTGCCTGTGGGGCAAAATGGCACAACGACCATGTTTACCCAAGACGGAGTATTTGACAGAACCTTCCTGCTACTTCCAGAAGATTCACGACAAAACCAAATACATGAAACACGTGGACGTCGTTCATGAGGACTTGATCTTAGTCAATTACGAAGAAGAACTGGTCTTTGTAGAAGCCGATGAATTTGGAAATGTCATCATTGCGGCTTACGTGACAGCCCATGCTCGCTTAAAACTGTACGAAGCTTTAGAACTGTTATGAGATCGTGTGCTGTATTTTGACATGGACAGTTGCATCTACATTGATCGTCTGGGTCAGCAACACCCTAAAATCAAAGGAGACCGTTTAGGAACCTGGACGGACAAGCATCCCAACGACAAGATTCTAAGTTTTGCAAGTGGTGGTCCCAAAAATTACAGCTACAGATACCGTGACCCACAAGGAGAAGTGCACACTGAGTGTAAAGTGAAAGGATTGACTCTCAATTATCACACCAGTCGACTGGTGAACTTTGGTGTCTTGAAAGAAGCCTTGCAGTCTGGAGAGGATGGAAATTTTGAAGTGACCACCCACAAACCGCACAAGATTGTACATTAACCCACACACCAAATCGTCAGCCGGTCCTTGGAAAAAGTCTATCAAATCGTGTACCAGAAGCGAGTACAGCTTCCCAATCACTTCACTTTACCATACGGACACGCTGATATTGGTCAGCATATAAAAAGGGACAACTTCCAAGACCGATAGTTCATTGGAACTACCAATACCAAGCAAGAAAGATGAATGATTTCAGAGAAGCACAAATGAAGTTCAGACAGGCACAATTCAAGATCGGTGATGCACAAGTGGAGTGCGATGCTGTGCCTTGCAATGGCAGGGATGCCGTACGCTATGACCTCAGCAATTCAGTACCACATCACGGAAACTTTGCTATACCTACCATGGAAAGTGATGCTGTGTGTGTCAAACCTGATGGATGCAAAAGTGATGCCCCTCATCATCGTTCACCATTTCACTTTACTGGTTTTCATGATGGATGTCATCATTATGAAACCATGCGGCTACCACCCTACGGATGTCATCCCAAACTGAGCAAATTCCTACATATTTCACCATACCCTCATCGAAATGAACCTGTGAAAGACAAATATTCGTTCCCTGTGCGTTTGCCTGAATACTGCAATTTTGAAAGTCGGATCCAAACCTTTCCAAGGAAAATGGCCAAAATATCTGGAGGACCTACCCCCAAAGAATTAGCTAGAGCTGGATTTATCTACTTGGGCGAAGGGGATAACGCCAAATGCTTCAGTTGTGGTGTGTCACTTCACGAGCGGGAAAAGAAAGATTGCGCTTACCTGGAACATGCTCGATGGTCTCCAGATTGTCACTACCTACCTTTAGTGGGACCTTGTCATTGAAGTGGGCATACCATGTCGTTTAAGAAACCAGCTGCTTGGCTAGGAGTCAAACGTTGGACAACACCTAGACAAGTATTTAAACCCCATTGGAAAAATAATCTTCAAACATTACCAAACGAATTGCAAGAGAAGATCTACAAGGACTTTTAGCTGGGACTTGTGAGAGCAAAATTTCGATGGGTGACTGAGGAACTTTTATGTCAAGAAAAGCCACAAGAGGAAATTGACAAAAGTCAACAAACAAGTCAGATTTATCTGGATCAAGTCTGCATTCTTCCAAATATTCCGCTTTAGACCATTTACATTTGAAGATTTTATTGACATTCTTGACCGTTTCCTGGAATGGCAGTGGCCAGAAATTATTCACTACATTCGTTACTTTCGCTGTAGGAGAAGTGTTTGACTGACATGGTCACGGATACTTTACAAGAGAACATTCGTGGTTTACCTGTGGAGTTGAGAGAACGCATTTACCGAGAGTTGGTCAAAATACAAGTGAAACGCAAAGAACAATTGCATCCATTACATCCCCGATGTTTGAATCACTGGTAACTGAATGGTATAAAAGGACTGATTGAGACGAAAATGTTCCAGTGGTCAGACATTGATCAACTACTCCCGTACAATAAGGATTGGATTGTTGTTACTGATTATTTTTACTACAAGGTAGAGATACTGCAATGAATTCCAGAAGAAGAGTTAGAGGATTACCAAAATCTTTTACACAACGTAAAGTTAGTTCAAGAGGAAACTTCTGAATGGTGTGTAATGTGCATGTTAGTGACTAAACCATATAGATTCGACACTGGAGTACGATCATCTCTGTGCAAAATGTACACTTATTGCTTCCGAAAAAAGAAGGCATAAAAACGGACTACCATGCCACGACCTTTATCATTTGTGATACAACAGATTCCATGGAAGAAAATCAATGACACTATTCAAACAGTGGAGGATTACCATTGTATTTTACAAGGACTGTGTCCATTGAATTTGGGTCGACGTGTTGTGTGTGTCTTAGTGACTTGTTTTCTGGGATTTTGTTTACCAGCCGATTCTTTGTGGACTCTTTACGAACAGTATATACCACTCCAAAATAGCATGAAAGTGGTTCCTTTAAATGTACACAAAAAACTCATTCTGTTCAAAGCTTTGCGCTTTCATCTCGATACTTCTCGACAGCTTCTACAGGAAAGAAAGGTTCGTCAACTTTTAGGTACTGAAGATGTGTACAATGATGCGTGTGTAGCTTGAGACTTACACCCTCAATGGAAAGATGTACGTGACTGGAAAAGTTGGGGTTTCGAGGCTTGGACAAAAGAAGTGGCACACTATGCCCAAGATTTGTCATCCTAAAAAATTAAAACGTTCAGTGAAAAAAACTTTTAAACCAGTGTTAGTGACAGTGCCAGAAGAAGAAGAATTCGTGACTGAGGAAAACCACTCTCTTCAGGACAGGACTGTTATCAGCATCCCCGAAAGGCCTTTCTGGGAAGACACTTAGGTGACTGCTCCAAGGAGTGTAGAGACTCTAAGAACATTACACACCGTCCCTATGATACCACCTCTTGATCGCCACAAATGTTGCTGTACAGAGACTTGTTTATATTCCATTATGATCGTTTTGATGTGTCTTTTATTCATGTACTTAGCCATTTGGCTTTTATGTATTTTTGTCTTTCCTGTTGTTCACAATTAAAGATGACAATAAAGGTGTCCTGAAAATAGTATAAAAACTCTTGTCCTGTCTGTCTTCCTGTCAAAAGTGACATTTCTTATACTACTACTATGGCTACCTCTACTGTCTCTGCTCCCTCTTCCTCCAATGTCAAAGTCATCGACGAACACACAGATCGGACTAGTTGGGAGGCCTTGTATCTTTGCCATCCCTTCAACACGCTCATTGCCGGACCTAGCGGTTCAGGCAAAACCAAATTTGTCAAACGTTTGATCGAACATAAACATTATTTGATCGATCGTCCACCTAAACGAATCGTGTGGTGTTACAAAAAGTGGCAATCAGCATACAGCCTCCTGCGAGAAAGTCAAGGAGATTCCATCATCTTTGTGGAAGGCATTCCAGGCAAAGACGACGGGATCGTGTCTGACCCTAGTCAAACTCATTTGGTTATTTTTGACGACATGTTAGGACAAGACGAAGAAGAAATTAAACTCTGGTTTATGCGCAAAGGGCATCATCGTAATGCAAG
>JAECUM010062839.1:0-18057 GCA_016617855.1 Megalonaias nervosa
TAGCATGGAGGAATTTGAGAGATTATCCGTAATTGAACCTTCTAGAGCTAGAATTGATCTTGACAGATTGTCGAAATCTAAATTTAATTTTTCAATGCAAGATCTGGCTTTAACGAATAAAGATATAACCGATCGAATCCATGAAGCCAAAAAAGAATTTCGCGACGATGGTGTGGCTCATATGTGGTCAACATTCAGAATCAGTAATATTGTCGATGCTACAATGAATGATTCTCGCGCGAGGGAAATTATTAACTACCTTGATATCAACGATATAATACTCTAATAAAATTTATGACGCAGACAGACGACGTCGTTTGGATTATCCGTTACAAACGTGACCCTGTACGACTTCATACTGGAAATAATGTTGCCACGTTAAATAAAAATTCCAAATCAGGAACATTGACCGGCATTGATAAACCGTATTATGAACGAGCGTATCCTGTAACTGCAGTTGTTTATGCGTTGTATCCGATAAGTAATAAACCTAACGTTGCAGATCTCAAACCGATGAAATTCTCTCGATTAAATTGTGTAGCCGAGCGAGTTACAGAACATTTCACAAACGCGATACGTGGAAACGGTTTAGCCGATCTAAGACGTAAAAAAATAAATAGTTGGGCAGAAACAGTTAAAGATACCGGAGCGTCTATCAGCGATGTTGCTGAGTTAGAAAAAAATTAAGATTTCCGATCACGGTGAAAACATTAACCGGAGAGATTTTATACAAACCGAAATATAAGAAAAATGGAAACCCTATAACGATCACTGATCATAACGCACACGCATGGACGTCCGCGGTGACAATATTTCCACGAGATAGAACAGTTAAATTCTACCGCGATTATATACTTGATTTTATCAACGATATTAGTAAAATTGACCCTGTGTCCGTGTGGTTATTTAAGAGTTCAGATGAAGGAAATTATGATCAGTTTGTAAGGCCTAATGGAGAAATTTATCGTACAGAATCTCTCCACGAGGAAATGAAAAATCTTGCTCGGAAATACGCAGACGATGTCAGGGTTGAACAGTTACTAAATAATTGTTTTACAGTTCCTGCCCACGCTGCTCAGGAGACAAATTCATGGAAACCGACACGATTGGAATTTCTTGAAGATATCCAGCGCAGTTGTCTCGAATACAGACACGGCGGATTATGGAATACTAAATATGATTATTGCGATGTTATATTGGTTGATATGGTAGCTTGTTATCCTGGAAGTTTTCTAGGATACGGAGAATGTTCTGAGTATTTTAAACGATTCGGACATCCTACACACGAGATGACCAGAGTTGCGATAAATGGACCTCTGCCAGATTTTGATTTGACTGGATTCGCCTATGTAGAATCATTTGAGTTTACGACAAATCTCCATCCGATTGTTTCTGCTTGGTTTAACTGTCATTTCTCAGAAAAATATAGGGTTCCAATAGTACTATTACGATATATGCTTGATGTAGCGATATTGATATCGTTGAAAATAAATGAAGCAATTATATCATATCGTCCGCAGAAACAAATTTGGTTGCCGGAGCCAGATAAGTTTGATGCAGAACAATATGTCAGGGAGAAATTTCCTGACCTCGTTGAAGATGATATTGTTAAAACTATCAGTAACGTATCTAAATACAGAAAAGAAAATGAGAAAGTTGTAAAAGATCTCGGTAGAAAAATAATCGGAAAGTTTACTCAGGGTAGTTGATGTGATCATAAACGAACGTGTACTAGATTAATTATGGATGATGCCGAACTAGATTTTATAAATGCTGATACAACGGAGAGAAACACATTTATAAGCCGGCATAGTGCCTATTTATCAGACGGAATTAAATTAGGTGCAATTGTGAGTTATATTGAGGGTGAATCACCGCAATTTACTCATTTAAGATCTTCCATGTTCGCGTACGTTTCGATAAATTTATTATCCATGGTAAATAGATTTCCTCTTCTTGCGGCCAGGGTTGCCACGGATTCATTTTACATAGATAGACAATATAAGGATTTACTAAATCCGTTACTCGGCACTGGTGAATGGGGATCATGGAGAAAAAAGCGCGAGGATATTTTTGATTATACTAAATCCGAAGACGTTGAAATCGCGGAGACATATTACAGGAATAATAATCAAATACCAGCATCGACTGCTCCATCTGTGTTTGATCCTTTATCCAGATATAAAACCGTTTATCTCAACGGACCTGGAGGTTCTGGTAAAACAACACGTGCGATTGAATTATTTCGGAAATTAGACATGATTGTGCTGACACCCACACACAGACTCGCCAGAGAAATGAATGAACGAGGAGTAAAATCTACAAACCTATCATAGTTTCTTCAGATGGTGCGGAGACGCATGGACTCCATCACGGATGGGTGAAAAATACATCCCGAGAATTGTTATTTGGGATGAAATTTGTACGATATCGCTGGAAGTATTAAAAATGTTTCTTGACTGGCTGTTATTGAAAAATACTGCTGTGATAATGTGTGTTGATCATGGTCAACCGCCACCTTTTGTTGGACAGTCTTCACATGATTGGTTAAAAACGTTTGTGGATCATCATGAGGAGATAACTGATGATCATAGAGCCATTGATGAATCACTGAAAGAGTTAAAAAAAATTAATCAGACTACAGCCAGATAAAATACAGTGTGATATAATGAGTGAAGTAATTTCAGAAATTCCTGTGAATGATTTTTGGAATTTATGGAAACCAAATGATTTAATAGTTGCGAGTAGAAAAATAGTTCTTGATACACTGCAAGAGAAATTATTTCTGTTACATAAAGAAAAGTTTTCAAATCTACCTGTACCTTTGTGTTATCGCCCTGCTGATACCCGACGACAGAATATTGAAGATGATATGGGGGGGGGAGAAACAAACTCTTGTATTAAATGATATTGTTTTAGTTCCCCTTGATGTTGTTGAGAACGCGTTAACGATGGACAAATCACCGTGGAAATTAGGATACGCTATAACGATTCACTCCTCATAAGGATTGACTATTTCTGATACAAATATCTGGATTATCGATGATAGAATCGAGTAGTCAAATTTAGTTTATCTCGCAGTATCTCGAGTCAGAAGAATATCTCGAATTCACAGGGTTGTCGTAGAGTTAACAGAAAATAATAATCAAGCTCAGGAAATCAACGATGATGTAGTAAAGAAAAAATTATCTGGTTATAAACAATGTGACAAAAAAAAAAATAATCGCGAATTTGATATTGATGTTGAATTTATCATGATACTGAAACAATGACAGAATAATCATTGTGGGAGTTGTAATTGTAATATCTTGTGGCAGTCTTCGAGTAATAATCCAAGACAATTTACCGTTGATAGAATTAATAGTGTTCTTGGTCACACACGCGAAAATGTGATGCTGACCTGTCTTGAATGTAATCGACGCAAAGGTGCCAGTTTACAAAAGTGAACGCAGTGGCAATTGTGTGTCTTCAGGAATTACTTTCAATTGTTGCGTACAAATCCACGCTGAGGAGCATTTGAATCTAGTCTGTAGATTGCAGGTCTACCCGTGGATCTAACCACGCTGAAAATTTTATGTGTGGTCACACTCCTGATAGGATCAGTTGCTCTTTTTTTACCACCTTCGAGTTCAACAGGTTCATATAAATATCTTACAGTCACATTACCCAGCACTGGTTGAGAGATAGAATCGCGTCGTTGTACAGGTATATGTTTTTTTGTAATCGCGATGATGGGTTTCATGGCAGTTGAACGAGTAATTTCATTATTTAACGCAGTTATCACACTTGGTAATCTTGCAACCCATTCACGAGATCTCGTATCTGCATGAATTATTTCCTTCGCATACTGATATCCAAATAACCGCTCAGCAAGTGTTCGATTAAATTGCTCAATGATTGCCTGATCACGATGAATTGCGGTATATCCTCGTCTGATCTTAACGCTATGTTTTTTCATCAACGATGATACTACACCAAGAAATTCTTTGTCAGGATCAACCTGTAGCAGCTGTGGCCATCGCAATGGTCCTCGTTGATAAATTCATTGAAAGGCAGATGCAGCTTCAGTTCCTGTTTTTGTTGATAGCGGCCCCCCTTCTTTATATCTACTTGCAACGTCAACGACGGTTAATGCGTATTTATATGTGCGTGATTGACGTCCACGTGTTTTAACGGTATCATGTGGTAAAAATAAAATATCTGCTTGATGAACTTCATTGGGAGCGCTGACATCAAAATGTGCATACTGAATTCTTTTTGGTGGTGGTAGATAAATTTGCCATATTGCCTGTCGCGCTAGCCAATTTGCAGCGACAACTCGTGTGACTTTTGCTGCTTCAGCAAGTTTACCAATTGCTGCTCTACCCCTCCAATATCCTCTTGGGCTATAATAAATCGATTCCATTATGATAATTACCTATTATTAATTACCAGCCCCTAGCACTAGTTTACTCTTCATTGCAGATTTTACCAGAAAAAAAGCGAGTTTTTCTCTTAGAGATTTATTTTTTATATAATTTACCGCGTGAATCAATTTCACATCTGCAGTATGTCGTTGCTGTAAATCCTTACTTTTATACGCAACATCATGAACGTGACACGCTTGATCAGTTGCGTTAATTGGATACTCTCCAGGTCTTGGTTGGTCTCGTTCATCAAACCGGATATCAAGTCGGGTTCCAGGACCACAATAATTTTATCCGGGTAAATGTTTTTCTCCTGGATATTTGGCCCATGGAGTTCCTGGTAATTTTCCCAACGAAGTAGCAATATCACCACCTGTCTTTGTGCTTGAGATAAATTTGTATTTTTTTTTTTGGTACCACATTTTTCACATTCACTTGTCAGTGCACGCTTGTTATTTTTTGTTATTATTGTTGTTAATCCACTGGTTGGGTGGATGCCCTGCATCGAACACAATATAAACTCATATTATTTATTATATGGATATAATTGACTTTTCAGCGACACGAGCTCGGGAGCCAGTTAAGCATCATCCAGCGCTACCGAATTCTATCAGAATGATAATAATTTGTCCGTCTGGAAGTGGTAAGACGCAATTGTTACTTAATTTGATAATGAGATGGCTCAAGTGGGATAAGTTGTATTTGGTAGCGCCATCTGTAGATGATCAACGATGTTATGAAGTACTTAAGGATTTAAATGAAAATTCAAAATTACTGGACGAGGACGGTAATGATATTATTAATTTTATTACTGATATTGATGAAGCACCGTCTGTGGATGATCTGGATGGACGTATTAACAATCTCGTAGTATACGATGATGTCATGCTGGACAAACAATCAAATCCAGCTCGGATATTTTCTCGAGGTAGACATAAAAATACTGACGTGATTTATGTTACCCAGCGCTATACACAAATACCTAAAGTGATCAGAGATAACTGTAATATTTTAGTTGTGTTTGATGGAGTCGATACACATACGTTACGAAATATTCATCAAACCTGGTGTTCAGGGGATATGGACATGACTAAGTTCAAAAGTTTCTTTTCAAAAGCACAAGCTACCTCACACGGATTTATCACAATAAATTTACATGTTCCTAGGTCGAGGTATCATATAAGTCTCGATAAAATTTTTGGTTGACACTATAGCAGCAGAGAGGCTGAACTGACAAAAATTGAGGGTGCGGCTGGACAAACACGCCTAAAAACCTGAAAAAATACACGTCAACGACGAAGTAATAAAAACGAGCTTACCCAATTAGAGGAACTCTCGATCGGTTAGATGCTTCGGTTTAGCGTTATGAACCTTGTTTTTCAGCCTTTGTAGGAACATTTATTTTCGCGAACAGACCCTTCAAAAAAGTTGTAGGGTCCAGCCTCTCTGCTGCTGAAATATTGATATTACTGCTGTTGTTATAGCATTTATTATAGAACAAGCGTGTGTGGAATATTTAGATGTGACTGTATGAATTGACCTAATGATTTAATTGCCATTATACTGATGAAAGACCTGTGAGAGTGTATTAATTCTCCTGTGTTCGAACAAGGAGGCACCATTGTACGTCCCTTCTAATCCACAGGAAGCTTGCCGGGTGGGAACGGACGCCACCCGAAGATTAGAGAGGATAGGACGTGGAGTGCACGTAGAGATAGGCTGTTGTGCGAGGAAGGAGGACCGGAGACGGAAACAAGGGTACCGGAAGTACCAATAAGGAGAGCCGGGAAAGGAATACAAGGCGGAAGTTACAGATGAGTACAATAGAAGGGACACGGGAAGGAAACACTCTGACCTTTATTTCGCAAGATCAAATAACTAGCAATTTGCATAGGTCGAGTAGTGATTGGAAGCAATTGCGTTGAAAAATTGTCCTGTAATTGTGGAATACTGTGATATAGTTTACTAAACTGGTATACCTTTCACCTTATTAATTTTATATTTTAACACCTAGACCGTTGGCTTTGCTGACTGGGGGCTAGGAGCTATTTAACCTTTAAACTGTCCGTCTTTCTCCGGGTTAGCAATAATTCCGGAGGGGGCACTGGACAAAGTATTATTGAAAGTGTATACTGTATACTGTACAAGCGCAAAGACAAAGAGAAACATATTATTATTTAAAATAATGTTATGTATATAATATAGCAACGGAGAAAATAAGAATCTCTCTCTCTCTCCTTTTGGTCGGTTTGACTTAACTTTAACCATCATTCATTCATAAGTCCCGAGACATCGTCGCATGACACAGGCGAAAATCGTCTACGCTCGAATCTTCATGGATTTGTGCCCTTATCTTGCTATAATGGCCCAGAGAGAACATATTCTTGCAGGTTACTTATATATATATATCTGTGTGTGTGTCCCACATGGGATCTCTACTTAATCTGTTTTGTCCAGTCCACTCTTGGTAAACCCATTCTGGCCAGTGTGGTTCAATGTAAACACAATTTCTACTCGCTGGTAGTTTATTTTCAAACATAAACTTGGTTAATTGTGTTTCATTAGGGACTAAAGAGGCAAATCGTACAGGATCATCGTAAATTTCCTGCCGTGTTGGTTCTTTAAATATTTTTATTTTTTTGGTTCTTTTATCATTCATTTATATTCGAGTGGTATTTCTTGAGAAAGATACATAAAGGCCTCTTCAACGTCTTCTTTAATTTCGGTCATCTCTGCAGTTTCTCTTGTTGCTTCTTTAATATGTTTGGTGTGTTTGACTATTTGACTAATTTATTCCCGGTTATTCTTCTGTTCCAGTTAGCGGTCGCTCTTGTAGCTTTTTGATACCCTTTATGCGTTTAGCTATTTTACGAATTGGGCCAAGTTCTTCTTCTGTTCCATTTAGTGCTGCTATTTGTTCCGCTGTTGATCGCGTTACCATTTTAATACACTAGGCTTGTTGAACAGTTTCTTTTGTTGATTTAATCAGCTGCGCAAATGTTTTGCTCAAAGCCCGCCTTGAGGTCTTCTCGTGCAGTCTATTAGGACTGTAACATATCTGTGTTGCAGTTGCGGCATGCAATAACATTGCGAATCAATTCCTGGTGTTCACGAGCGGCGGCACTGCTTCTCATACTCTTCTATGACATCACCGGCAGACATTTTATATAATTGTTATGACTGATAAATTAATCCAAACTCGCACGATATTTATCCTTGAAAGTTCCAGTCAAATCAGTGGTGAGAAAACTACACGGATCCTTAACTATCCGCGTAAAATATTACGAAATCCAACGTGTTGTCGACGGCAAACCAGGTCGAATGAATATTTCTGAGACCATGTGCGTCAATTCCACGCAATATTGTCAACATGTTGCTTTTGTCACGAATTACTTTAGGCACACGAGCGTATCATTGTGTCACGAAAATGACGTCCGTTTTTGTGCCGGCTTCAAGAAAATATTTGTGAGGGATTGACTTGGTGGTTAAAGTCTCACATCGTCGTACAAAACAAAATTGTCTTTGTTTCCATCCAAATCGTCAGTGGTAGGTGCTTCATCGATGGCGGAAAAGAAATTGATGGTGGACGATCACGTTTTGTCACTCAACGGTTTCTTAAAATCTTTTAAAACACAATAATACAGCTGGTCATGAGTTGATGGCGCAATCACGTACAATCGAGCCCACTTCTGCCATCGTAAAATCATATTCAACAACAGTTAAGTTTTTTTTCCGGATCCGGCACGACCAATGATTAGTGCACAAACTGAGTTTGGAAATATGGACCTTCCAGTTCCATAAACATGCTTGGGTATTTTAGATGTTGCCTGTGAAGAGAAGTCAATGACCAAACAAATTTTTGAAAGCATCTATGCAGTTGAATAATACAGTATACAATACATGTCTTCATATTCTGTACGATGTCAGGAAAAAACATGTATCACAAATCTAATTCGAGTTCAAACACGTAACGGACAAGCAGTGATTGCTGAAACTTGTGTTTGATGTGGAACAAAGAAGTTCACGTTCATGAGAACTTCCGATTCCATCCTTGGACGCTGACACAACGAGTCTCTCACTCACGATCTGGTTTTTAAAAAAAAGTCGGCGGTGATATCGCTGCTGCATTAATAAAGTTAACGGCAACACCATGAGTAAATATCCTGGTGAAAAGCACATCCCTGGATACAATCAATGTTGGCCAGGTACACGTCTGGATATACAACTTGATTCTAACGACCCAAAAAAAAAAAAGCCTGGCGAAGCACTCATGAATCGCGTTGATGCTGCGTGTTACCGAAATGACCTTGCTTATAAAACATCAAACGATATCCGTACACATCAGCGTGACGATGTCAATCTTATTTAAGACTTAAAATGTGATTGCGGTACCAGGTGCTTGAGAACGAATCGCAAGATGGCTTGTTAAAGGAGGCACGAATGAAAAGATTGCAGTCGGTGGACAAAGTCCACCCATTAGAGGCTCTCGTTAACAGTAAATAATCTTAACACAATTAATAGATATGAAAAGCCGGACATTATCAAAACAATTATACAATCCGAGTAGATATTAGAGAGGTGAAGCTGATTTGGAAAAGTTAGCAAGTGCGGCGAAGGTCACTCATGGGATTGCTCGAACACGGTTGGCCAAACAATCATTGTGGCAAATTTACTTGACAGCATCAAGAAAAATTTCACCTTGGTGGCTTGATGTCAAACACCGAATGAAGTCCATCAGGCTGATTTGTTGTTTCTTCCACATGATCGTGTATGTGATCGAAAGGGTCATTTCTGCACCTATAAGTGTGAGTTAACCATTGTTAATGTTGCCAGCAGATACAAAGACTGCTTTACTCGATCATTAGTCTTTGAACTTACCAACAATCTTTTTACTGGCCTTACTAAACAACGAATGTTCTTTCGGATACTCGCTGGTACAAACTTCATTGACCAAACATGGTTGTGGCATGTCCGCATGCACATCCTTGGTTGTGATATGCATCAGCAGCGAGTCAGTGTGTCGGTGTTCAGCATCGTGACCAGATAATGGAAAAACGGTTTGATCTTGTCATACCAAAACTCATACATGAGCAACTTTGACAAGTTCAACACGGACGAACCAACGATGATTGTTCTTTTTAGCCTGAGTTTCGATTTTCTTTTTTTACTGTGAACAGCAACAAGCCCACCATCAAAGGTCTTTCTGGATTCAAAGGCTGGGTCAGCGATGAACCTTCGAAGCCTATCTTGTTCACGGTCACTCGAATTCGTTTGCTCAGATTATCCATGATTTTTCCGAAGACTGAATTGTTCATGAGCTTGAAAAATTCTTTCTCAAACGCATTTGTGGCCGCTGTTCTCAAATCTGTATTCATCTGGATATACAGGCCATTCAAGCGTGCAGGCGGAATTCAAGCACTCGATAGATCTTGGTTACACGCATTTCCAATCGCAGATACAGCAGGATCTAATTGGATTTCATCCTAAGACTTAGTATCCATTTAGTACTTTTAGTGAATTTACGTCCGGATTCATCAACGATCGAGCACTGATACGGAGACAACCACGTACCAGGCACCGACAACGCTTCTGTGTCCAGGGAATAATCGTTGTGCGCCACGTGTAAATGTACAGGGTATTCCAGATCAACTTCAAAGATGTATCCGTTATCACTGTTGATGTTGTAATCATTTGCGTGTTTTTTGCACGTCATTGTGTCCAGGATCAATCCACTGAAACCCACCAACCGGCAACGGTTGCATCATTGCCTATTCATAAAGGTTATACGCAACGAGAGTAAAATAAAGCAGCATGGTGGTTGGTCAGCGACTTGTCTTGTTTGACTGAACGAGGATCTGGACGCGTCTACCACAGGAATTAAATTTGAGAATGTTTTTACTTGGTTCTGGCTTTGTTATCCACTGCGGGTTTTCGCTGATCCCACTGCAGTAAAAGTCAAGGTCGGTGAGCAGTTGTTGGGTGCTAAATATATGCATGCAATGTCTGTATGGAAAGTTCTTATGGCGTGCTTGCTGTGTTGGTTAAGCAACCGAGCAAGGTTCTTTATCCATTCGAAGTACAATGGTTCTTTCATATCACTCAGCAGCAACAAGACAACTTGGGTTCGTCCATGTTGTCTAACTTGTGAGGATAGTAAAAGCGGATAAAAGACTTTATTATAGTGAACACATTAACTAGCTTAAGTGTTTCAAATTTCTTCAGTGTGGCCTTAGTGGCCTGCACGAGAAATTCAATATTACCAAAGATGATTTCACAGAAATGCTGATGTTTTCGAGGCTAATCTTTATTGTCACTAGCAGGATATAACGCTGACAAAATTGCTCATTCAAAACATTATATTTATAACTGACCTTGGTGGGACTCACTCTGTTGTTGGTATAAAACTGGATCCACGAAACTGTTGATATGATGAGAGATGTAACTCGACTTGGATACATCTTTGGAAAATCCATCCCGATCCTCAACCGGTGATTTTCTCTTTAGAATCTTTTCAATGTCTTTGTCAATTTCATCATTGATGGTGCTGGTGTCGCTAAAGTTTATGATTACGTGAGCACCGCTGTGAATCCACGGTGTAAGAGAATCATCCTTATTGTATTGTTGTTGTTGTTTTAAATCGGCAAAACCAGATAAGTACTCAGAACAATAAATACTTGAATTCCAGTGTGACCAAAGTTTTGTAACAACGATGTAATTGCCACGAGATTTTCTAACTCGCCACTATGAACTTTGAATTCAGGTACTTGTGATTGCAAGATATTTTTGTTTATCCTTAATACGACGACAGTGGGTTTTTTTTTTTTTTCATCCTCACAGGTATTTATGCAGACACAAGTGTCTGTGTTTTAAGTGCCTGATAATATTCACGAACAGATCCACATGGCCGGCAGAGCTGATTACATGATTTGACTCCGATGTCACATGGTTGACATGGCCGAGCGCCTGGACCAGTACATAACACTAGTATATATGTTTCACAGTATTCGTAGTGGCATGTTCTACCGCAAAGTTCATATTTTTCAAGACATACACCTTTGCATTTGTTGCGCCCCAGTGACATTGAACTACTTACATGCATTTCTAAGGTAACTCCCAAGTTAATCAATTTATCAATGTTTTTTTTTTATAATATGTATCTGAAAATGTATATAACATCTTTTAAGTTTCTTTGATAAATCGATATGATGCACAGTCATCAAAGTTTTTGTGCTACGGACCTTATATCCCAGTCGTTTGGTAGTTTAATACCATTTCTAGAGACCTCAATTAACTCCTTCAACATATTATTTGCGTCAGTCTGATTTTTTGTCATTATACACCACAGTAATTCTTTAATATATTCTCTTCTTGATGTATTTTTGCGAGTACAAAATTTTCATGCCAGAGAAAATAATCAGCCAGGATAAAGTCCATGCTACAGAGTGAAGACTATACCACACTGTGTAGAGAAAATCAATACGTAGCTTCTGTGCAGTATGGTTACAATCAGTATTACAGGAGAGACGGGGAAAAAATTCACTTTCATGAACGCTTAATAGGAATCCACGAGTTGCGCATTGTATGTGGCTTGCTTGCCAAAATATCGGGCTGGGGTATAGCTGCTGTGGTGTTTGGGTCGGGACCCAAAGGGGGAAAACAATTTGAAAACCGGCATTCTAAACCCACTATGGGAGGCGAATCTTTAAATACTGTCAGTTAAATTTCCAGGGGAGGTAAGTTTGTGCTATTTTTCTTTGTGTTCTTTTTATTGGTGAAAATATGTTAAACTGAGAATCGACATTACACGAGGCTGACCACTAATGCAGATGCGTCTATAAAATTGGCTACATTGAAATTGACCTTAATGATAACTGTATATTATGCGGAAGTTTTCATATCATGTTGTTAGATACGCGTGTATTGTATTGGGCTTTAAAGTAGGGTGAGAGAATAACTGCATAAAGAAACAAAATAAAGAGTTCCTACGCGTCATTCAAGACGACAAAAGTAAAAGTTCAATTCAATATATAGCTTACGTTTTATGCACATCAAAATAATTCTTTTCACTTAATTATTCGCTTGGGTAAGAATTTTCAAATTTTTTGACCCTCTTACGTATTCTTATATTCTTTACACCCTAAAATTATACCCAATTTTTCTTTTTTCTTTCTTTCTCTTCTCTTCTCTATATATATATATATATATATATATATATATATATATATAAAATCTCACACACACAGAGAGAGAGAGAGAGAGAGAGAGAGAGAGAGAGAGAGAGAGAGAGCGTGTTAATATCTTCATGTGTTCATTAAAACGTTTATAAGTTTTGGTTTTCAGGGCCGAATCAGGTCAAGCGTGGGGGTGGGGGGTTTCCATAATTTCAAAAGGGCCCTGGCTTTCTTCAAAAGGGCACCAAAGTAAAATTCTATGTGTCTGTTTACTCAAAGTGTGCATAATACACAATAAACGTGCACAAGAATAAAACTCTGGTCAAATTTCAAGTGACGAGTGACTGTACGTTTGTGTGTGTGTTTATTTTTGTTTAGCTGGTGGGGTGGGTCCCATCGCCGGTCAGGCCCTGGTTTGTCTATTTGTCTGTATACATATCTATCTGCAATATGATGAAATTATATAACTAAAACCGAAACCTGCCTTAGCAGACACGTATATATAAAGAATACATACTCGTGACGATATTATATCTGAACCTCTTTTCATACGTTTACTTGCATATTTCGCCTATATATAAATGACATCTATTAGAGTTTGCGTGGCCCAAGGCGCCACGCTGGCAGCAGGGCCGAGCCAGTGGCGTTACTGTGGTATGCCTAATTTTTTTGTCTTTGCAGCGCAGGGCTCCAGAAGCGTCGGGCCAAAGGCAACCGCACTGCTCGCCTGCCCTAGGGTCGGTCCTGTTGTCTTTTCATGCTGTACCGATTTTTAGAGAAATGAAAGCGCAAATGAGATAAAAGATGCACAGGACTTAGTTCATTTACTGATTTATAATTTCAAACCTGGTTATGCCAAGTGCGGCCCTTAACACCGTTATCGTCTGCACGGTTCATTCCAAACGGAAGTTTTCAGTGTAAAAGAAGACCCTGCTGGCCAGTCATTGCCAGTTCCTGGGCAAGTCCATATTTCAGTGAAGGGGTGTAAGCATGACAACAAATGTATGTACATAGAAGGAAAATACTACGTCGTCTGCTTCCGATATTTACAATGTCGAATCAAGCAAAGGAAAAGAATGAAAGCTACAAGTGCCTTCACATGGATTTAGGGTGAAAAGGGCAGTTTTTAAGTACAAATTTGATGTTGCATACACCTGCCGGGGGCCCCGAGTGGCAGAGTGGTCTAAAGCGCTCACCGTTCCGGATCACCGCCATCTCACCTCTGTCTGCGTGGGTTCGAGTCTCAGGCTCGGCTAACGTGAGTACGTGAGAAAGCTTGCCAGTAGCTTATCATGGGTCGGTGGTTCTTCCCGGGGTTTTCCAGTGTTCTTCCTCCACCAGTTATACTGGCCGCCATGTACCTTGTGCTGAAAAATGGCGTTAAACCCTACTACAACAATAACAACAACAACAATAATGTAACGAACGATATGGTTGGGGTGGGGTGCTCCCAATATTTTACTTAAACTATTATAGAAGTCCCACCCAGGCTCCATTTTGTTGGAAGTTAAATTTAGTGAAAGACAGATCTAAAGCTCCTAGCCCCCAGTCAGCAAACGGTTAGATGGTTAAATATACAAGAAAAGATTGAAATTCAATGAATAATGTTACGAATATGTAATTAAATTACTTGTGTGTTAGTTTTAAATTCTTTTTGATTTTATTTTTGTTTCATTATGTTTTATTATAATGATAATTTTCAAGGGAGTTGATTATTTTCGGAAAATTCACTTCTATGTTTTGACCTGATTTGAACGTAAAAGGTATTATATTATCAGTATTTTTAGCTCACCTTGGTTGAGACCTTTTGTAAACACTAAGCGAAAATGATTGGCTATTACCAAGGTCATGTTCAACCCACGTGTTAGTCTCTTGTAAACAGTTTAATTTTTAAATTCATTTCCAGCGTGGGAATCTGATTCTTAGATAGGGCTATTCTATTCTACGTGATAATTGACATATTTTTTACTGCGCTGTTCGGACAAAGTAAGTGATCATGTGACCCATCACGAGTGTCAAAATGACGTTTTAGTTGGGTTTAATTCCCAATCTCAGTGTTTTCTGATTCAGTCGTAAAATATACCTTCCGACCGAAAGGTATTCTTGTTGTTGCCATTTGATTTGAGTTTATTATTTAAAATAATTATTCACCCTGGAAAATCGTCTTCTTTATAAAAGTTATGGGACAAAGGCATTCAGTGGAAATTATTCTGGAATTCTGAACAGAACATTATAAACTGTGATTCAACGAGGAACTGTTGCTATCAGTACAACGACCTCATTTGACGTCATCGCCTTCCATATTGGAACTTCATAGAGATTCGAACCTGGATTCAATTAGAACTGTTTAGTGATAGGACTTGTATTTTTCAATTCTAGGATTAATTTTTGGATTATTTTCACAAACCGGAAGTCCTATTTAATATTTTTATCTTGTTTTCAAGGGAAATAAATTATTTTGTTGAAATTTACAAAGCTTGTTGGCTTTACCCTTTTCTTTTGTTACTTTTGTACGAGCCTACACGTAACAATAACAATTTAATAACAATTCAATAGTCAAATTCCTCAAATTTGCAATTACACTCCTTCCGCGCTACCCTTTAATAAGCCTATTGCATCACTTGATTAGCAGTGTGAGATTGATTTCCACCTGTCCTTGTATTTCTACTCACCTGTTGTATCCTTTCTTTCTCTTGTTTCTCCCAATTCCTTCTCCTCTTCCTCCCCGACCTTTTTCCAAATTCCGTTTCCTTCTCCTCCTCGAATTTCTCTAGACTCCTTCTCCTCCTCCTCCTCCACTTTCTCCCCCACGACTACACTTCTGTCGACTTCGACTGTCTCGGCTACAGTCTCAATTCCGTCTCCAACACTTGAAGACTTGGGACCCAATGGAACCGGAAGTTCTCTTCCCTAAAAAGCTTCATGTGAAAACACAAGGACGGTACAATCGTTTGCCTTAGCCCTCTCGTCTCACACTACATACAGCCTATCATCATAAAACAGCTATTACATTTCTTCGGTCATGCATTCGTTCACATCGAGATACCCACACGATCTTGAGTGGTAAAACATACCTCATAATACAGCAAGGTATCAATTACTTCTTATATATACATCAATAAATTCCGTCACATCTTTACATATTCCAAATCCCGTTATACTAAACAATATCACAATAATAAGACGCATTTCTTTACCTTACAACTCATACAAAGTATGCAAATATTCAAATATCCATGCTCCGATATATGCATACGTCCATAGTAACTAATCTTGCATACTTCAACCATGTTTCCAAATTCACTATTCAAACATGTGTAAATTCTAACATAACGTATTGAT
Source organism: Megalonaias nervosa (assembly GCA_016617855.1). Lineage (NCBI taxonomy): Eukaryota > Metazoa > Mollusca > Bivalvia > Unionida > Unionidae > Megalonaias > Megalonaias nervosa. The sequence continues at coordinate 15,920 of JAECUM010062839.1, forward strand.
AAATGCACTGGTTTACTACGAAGTAACCTAACAGCGAATTACAGACTTAATTCTGACCACAAGCTAACAGTCTACATAATTCCGCTTCGCATCTAATAATTCTCTACGTAAGGCTCAAGCCCATTTCTCAAATACGCATGTAAATGAAACACTACAAAGGTGATTCTACATACTAAACGATCCTAGTAATTAAGTGTACATACTACAAATACTTATAATTATAATGCCGTAATATTCTGCAAAAATCGAGCAAATAACTTACTGACCTTTTCTAAGCTTTGTCTTTCCTTAGAATCTACCTCTAAGTTCTGCTGCCAGATTACGAGTGGCTTATTTCTCGGAGTAAACCCTATTGATCTGCAATCCTTCCATGCGAATACTAAATTACTCTTACGATTTCGGAAGGTATCATTCGGGTCAAAATTGTAATCACTCCTTCTATCTCAATTTTGATTGGATATCGCTGTTGACCGACCCAATCGAGCTTAGCGGACAATGTCCCTCTCGCTGTCTGTCACCGTGGGGACAAATAAGACAATGCCCCGTTCACCCCGTGGACATTCCCTTTGATCCTTGAATTAACCTTTAACATATAGGTGTGATAACAGCAAGCCTTTGTTATGTGACTTACCCGGTCACCTATGCCGACTCAAGTTTCCGGTCTCTGGCTGGTCATGGTAACCTTGCGTAAGAGTTCAACACTAACCCCGCGGCAATCTTTAGAGATCAAACACAAGGCCGCGGTAATATTCCCAAGACAGGTAGATTATAGCTTATACATGACTTTAGCTGTGTGCTTAGCAAACGTGACAAACAACAACATACACCAGCCTAATATAAAAATTCATATAAAATGAAATACATGAGTGAGGTCAAAAAGGTCGATATTTTGAGATAGGTATAATAAAGCAAAGCATAAGAATATCATTCACTTGACCTGACAAATCAGCCGAAATTCATAGAATAAAAGGTTGCACCCCACCCCCAAATTTATACATGCATTTTTCATTTCCGAAGGCCATTTTTGAGAACATGTGCTTCTCACAGTGCAAACACAAGCCATTTCCCTCGGTGATAAGTTTGAAAAACATTATCACTTAATAGCTTGATGCAATTCAAAATGGTTGTCATTCAGGCTGTTTTTGAGATATTCTAACTGCCTTTAATAACGTGTCAGCTGTTATAAGTGGCTAGCTCTGCTTTCTAACCGACTATTGGTATTTCACTGGCTACATACTGTGCAGTGACTACATGAGGTGTGCATGCCTCACATCAATTTCAAGAAAAACACAAGCCGGAAAGACCATCTTCACAAATATATCCATATCTTTAATTATTACACAATAATAGCTCAAAAAGTCACACCAAAACCTTAAGTTACGAAATTTTCCAGGGGCCAATTTACGAAACTGTCCCCTGTTACCTTAATAAAACGATGTAATTTCAATATTCATGTGTGCAAAGGGATATAACTCTAAACGCTCGACATTTATGGTTGTTTACGGAATTATCCGGCATTTACCGAATAGGTTGAACTACATCACTTTGTTGTCTGAGGATAATGGACCCATAGTGTACGCAATATGGCGCCGTATTAGTATGGAAAGCCCGTTAAGCGTGAGAGGCGCAGAGGATGCCCATGTTAGGTCCATCTGTTCAGAGTCAGGTTAGAAACTGCAAATCAATGAATGAATTGACTAAGCTCTGTGCACTTTCTATCACACTCAAGATTTCTGTTATTGAAATTGGTAAGGAGGTACAAGCAAACAGAGGTATATTCAGACTTATTTTGTTTATAGAACACTCGAATCTGGGACACAAATAAAACACGACATGCACACAACTATTTTTAAGACTCCAAATATGTCTTAATATTTCTGTAAGAGCTGGCAGTTTTAACATATTTTCATCACACACACACACACACACACACACACACACACACACACACACACACACACAATAAAATAAATAAATAAATAAATCAATTAATTCATTGTTCGACTCTCATTTGACGAATGCAATTATTTTGTGGTGTACAAAGCCTGTAGACCAATAAATCAGCCCCTCACCAATGATGATATTAATTGGCAGTTTTGGGGTTGATATCACCTATTCATTAAAACATGCAAAAATCT
>JAECUM010062844.1:0-17580 GCA_016617855.1 Megalonaias nervosa
CTCTACCTTTAGCTGCATGGATTGGAAGTGTGGTGATACGCAGTGTCATATCATTGATCTTGTTATAGCTTTTGTTTTCTTTATCACTCTGTGCATTAAGCTGGATCTTTTGTTTACACCAAGTAATCACTGAGTGTAAAAACAGTACTCGTGACAATGTCCACATCCTGGCTGAAGAAAATGCGGAATCAGAGTACATGGATTCATGTTTAATTTTGTACAAAATCTTCCAAAATTACTTTGCGTGGATGGCATACTTAAACTAGCCAATTGCCAAGGTGATGTTTTGTAAACTTACACATCAAAACTAGAGAGAGTTCTTGAACGTTAAGGTCACAGGTTAAGATTACAGTTCGTGTGCTGTCTGTAACTCTGAATTTGATAGAAGTAGTGATAAGACTAAAATTGCTAAAGCTATGTTAAAAATCTAAATCACACACACACACATACACAAACACGCATACATTGCCCCAAAGGTTAAGGTAAAAAACAAGTAAAGTCAGTGGCCTGCTTCATAATCTTGGCTGTCATGTTTAATTACCTCTTATATTTGATTAAAGTTTGTCCAGTTCCACACTTATGATGCAGCAGGGAGGTGTGTAGCTGTAAGGTCAAGGTCATTGGTATGGAAAATGGCACGAGATGGGTATATAATGTGCTACGTTGTACTCTTTTTACTTACCGCCTCGAGATTGCGTCACATATCGTTTTGGTGCCATATTCAAGGTGAAAGTTGCAGGCTTTTGAGGGGTTTTTAAACACGATTTTGACATTAGCACATGTGACACTAATGTGAAATGGTGGCTTGGATATGTGCAACTAAACCACCTTTGTCATGGAATTTTCATCAATTATCTGTGCATGCAACTATATTAACATTGGATTAATAATGCATGCAGACATGTTCCTATTCTGAAGATGTCTTTCTGAAAACAACTTTCAAAGAATTTCAGTATGAGACAAATGTCTGGTGCCAAAGATCTCTTTACATGAACATTTTTGTGAAATAGGCCTAGAATACGACGACTGTTCCAACTGCTGCAACTTTATTGAGAGTGATACAAGACACATACAGAATCATACATTATTAATTTATCATCTGTCCTGCATTAACTTACTGAGTGAAAACATTTTAGTTCCCATAGCAATCAGATCAAAATACACTTTGACATCTAAATAAATAACCACATTTAGTTAAACATTCGATGAGTATAGTTAGGCATGTTCTATTTTTGACAGCGTCCATAGCAACCATTAAAACTCAATAGCAACCATGTAGAAAATACATTTTTTCACATCTCTCCCCCCCCCCCCAAAAAAAAAAAATGCACTGGTAAAGTTGTTATCAATGTATTGGAGGAAATATTTATGTGTCATAATCTACCAAAAAAAAAAAAAAAAAAAAAAAAATGTGCGTAGCTTGGTCCCCATAACAGTCAGAAACATAATTTTCCCACCTTCTGCAAACCACTTCATTTACTGTTGTCAAACTTTCAAGGAATATTTAATGTGATATGTTTTAGTTAATGTTGTTTCGTTTAGCATCCAAAGCAACCAAGCATATTTAATATCAGGGAGGTACAAACTTGTTTTAATATTTTTGAAACTATTATGGCAATTTAAGTCAAATTTTACTAATAAAAGAAAACATTTTTACATTTCTACAATTGCTGTATACATATGAACATATGAACAACTAGAAACTGTCTGCTAAGGAACCAACCAAATAATTTTTTCAGATGGGAAGGGGTGGACACCTTGGGTTTATTTTGAAACCAAAAATATGTTTTCTCTATTACCGTAAGATAGTTAATTCTCTTCAACTAATACAAGGTGGAAATCATATGTTCTTTTTGCACAAATTAGACTGAGATTTTGTATAAACTATCTGAAGGTTGGAGATTTGTAATTTTGGCGCTTAAATATTCCAGCCCCATCCCCCTGAAACTTAAATGGGCAGTCATTTGAGTTTAATGCGACCAAGAGAAAAATCTCTGAACCACGTTTAACCTGCAGATATTTTAATTTATTTCAGTCTAAACCAAGTAAGCCGTACATTGTTCTTTTCAATAGTATTTCGTTTTCCCTATGATAATTCCATTTATGTTTTTGGAAAGGGGTCATACGTTACAGTATGTTCAAAGTATTTCCGTTTTATAATATCATGACATTATGTTGGCGGTATATAGGATTTAATTTGTTCGTATATATATATATATATATATATATATATATATATATATATATATATATATATATATATATATATATATATATATATATTCACTTGTTAATATTAAACCTGCATTATGGTGTGAATTTTGGATGCACATGTGTGTATATCATGCAATAAACAAATGAAAGGCTAATCCTTTCATTCGTTTATTTAACCAGAGAGAGAGAGAGAGAGAGAGAGAGAGAGAGAGAGAGAGAGAGAGAGAGAGAGAGATGTTACAACGTAAACTTTCAATCGTTAACATGTTGAGATGACCCCCGTGATCCCATTAAACAGGAATTTACTTGCTTTATCCTCTGCGGTAAAACTGCATATAAAAAACTACTTTACTTCAAGGAGAGTTAATTGCTATGTATTAAAACTATTTGACCGCATCGGAGATATCAGTAAATAGTTTTTCATTATCGCATTTAATGTGGAATCATCTAAAGCAAACTCTTGCCGTTTACGCTTTAAGATTACTATTTTGACTGTCGCGTGATTATCGCAGCTCTATTTTTAACGCGGACAGCTCTCTCTACGTCGAAGATTGGCCTCCTTCAAATGCAATTTTCAGTCTTATTAGATTGAACACATGTTTATTGAACACAAGGTTAGTTTAAAATTTTTTCTACATTTCGAATGAAACAGAAAATAAAAGCAAAGTAATATTTTTGAAACCGTTTATTTAATATCAACTGCTAGAAATTTGAGTCGTAGCCCCTTTTCACGTATTTCTTGAATATCTTGCAAAACAAAAGCTGAGATCTATTTCTTGTTCATTAATCATCATAGTTTTATCATCCTCTAATTTTCAAGTCAACATATCTATAGATGTATAGATGATACTGTAGATTTTAAATAAGGCACGTGCCTATTTCTACGCGCAAGAACGGGTCAGAACACACAGCTCGCGCCAATTCATTATTCGTTGCTTTGTTTTTTTTAGGAAGGTGGATAACCGGTTGAAATGAGAGAGAAAGGCTCGGGATAAACGATATTTACATGTCTGCATTCCAGTCAGTCATCTGGTTATCCAACTATTATCGTTCAGGTCTTTAATTGCCACAACAGGTGCCATAGTAAACATTGTGTTTTAAAGTCTTTGCAAAGGAAATTATCATCGGAAAGCATCGATCCTATACATACTTTAAATCGCATTATTAGTGTGGTCTTTGTTTAAAGAAATTCATAATCAGAACAATGTTATTAATATGGTACACAAGTCTAACCTAGGTTCAAAGCTGTCAAATATGAAGATAAATTTTAACAGGCGGAAACATCAGCATGTATTATTTATTCATCGTCAGAATGGAATGGCAACTTCGCAATAGCTTTACGCACCATCATTTATTTTTACTTTGTAGTTGGGGGAAGTCTTCAACATTAATCTTAAAGTCAAAAAAAAAAGTTGAGCTAGAGTTATCTATTTGATATATTGAAATAGTCTCTTTCAGAGGCATAATAGAGAAAATAATGAATTTTATGTAATAACACTACATTTTCTTAGTTTCTCTGAAGTATCTCATGAGATCTTATGATTTATAATTTACAAAGAATTTGACTGGAGCATAAAACCAACACTGCAACAAACGCCTCAAGATTTATTCATTTCACATTAAAATACCTGATTAATTTTTGTATTCCTTCCAAATTCAGGTGCAATGATTCAGATTATTAAACGTCTAGGGTTTCGACTCAAAGAGATATCGATCTTTTCATTGAATTGCACTGTTGCCAAATGTTCAAATAATACTGTCTTAAAATAGCATAACCTAGATTACCGCTAAAATTCCTCATGATTCCTCTTATTTAAAATACGGTTCCATGTTTGTATGCTTCTGACATACAAGAGACTGTCGCTGTAATTTGGTATTTCTAGGTAGTGAAGAGAACGAATCATGTATGTACTTATGTATGTACTTATTGAAAAGAATGGATACGAATGTGGATAATAGAATGAAATAAGTACGTAGAGTCTGATATTGAATTTTACTCTTTCAAACATTATGGCACTGTGACTGTTAAGCAAGTCTTGACTCTTTGGAAAAAATGACTGACACATTAAATAAAGCAGGAAGTGTTGAGGATATTCAACGTCTTTAAGATCAAAGTCCATAGGCGCAATATCTGTAATAACATGACATTGACATTCATTGTCACAGACGGTTTCCATCTGTTTTGATCTTTTCTGCTCGAAACCTACACTAGTCACCCTGTTATATAGTTCAAGACAGTATAGAATAGGTCTTTAATAAAATCATCCCTATTTTTAATGGAGACATCAAAAGACAATGACCTACACTGATTCCTACCAATGAATATAGATTCCATACCACTGTATCGAACGTAATATACAAGTTAGATTAAAACAAAATTAGCAGTGACGTTCACTCTGTGGTCTCTGAATTGAAGAATCTTCTTATGACACGCAGTAAGTGGGTATTCCAGCCAAGGACTAAAATCGTTGTTGAGAGTAAGTGGGTATTCCAGTAGTAACGTAGTAAGGTATTCCAGCCAAGGACTAAAATCGTTGTTGAGACGTAGTAAGTGGGTATTCCAGCCAAGGACTAAAATCGTTGTTGAGACGTAGAGATATCGCAGAATATTATAAGATAGCCGTTAATATGAAAGCCACGTCGCCTTGATCTTTACGATCTGGTCATAATGTCTAACGAAAAGCAGGAAGAGCACTATAATTATAAATAATTCTCGGCCGTTTACAATGTTTCGAGAAAATATCTGAAATTATCTGGAAGCCAATGGCAAGTTATGAAGGACTTGTTTGGGGAATGGAATCTAAAAAAATATCCAAAACTTACGAAATGAACAAGTAATACAATCTCGTCATTCAGTTAAAGTAGAGTAGCTCCATTAATTAGTCTATTTCGTTGGACATCCTGAAGGACATCAATTATTTTTACCGGCAATTGAAAGGAAAGGATCGTCGGGAAAGCTGAAGAAGCATTCAATATCCATCGTACTATCAGCATGTAATTTAAAGACTTTGAAAATTCGACCCCAACAACAAATGGACATACGGTGGCTAATATGGCGACTAAATTGAGAAATATGAAATGTCATTACTTACCCCAACCACCGACAATATACCAAATGATGCGGTGTTTCTCTGAGAAGACAGATACATTTATCAGCATATGGAGGTAGAGGCCCTCGATAAAAATCCAGATGTAGTTTGCAGAAAGCGAGTAGTGGAAAATGGTAAAGAACATTCTACATTGCCAGTGCTGAAAGTAAAACATAATAGTCAAGTGCGAATGTTTCTAATTAATTAATTCACTCATTCATTACCTAACAATCGTCATAAAATATATATAAATAGGAACTACCGAAACAAGCGAACAAAGAAAAAAAATCAACAACAAAAATCCCAAGTAAAGTAACAAACATACATTATATTAAATGTTTTGTCAAAGAGTTATTAGAAACGGCACCTGGTGAAGAAGGAATCCATATGATGATACCAATGGAAACCATGATACTTCTTGTCACGAACATACTAATAAACAAACTGTTTCCAGCATATTAGCACATAACACATCTTCATAGATTTAATATAAATACACTTCTGCTTGACCATTTTCATGATTTACCCGTGCTAATGATAGTTCATTGAAGCCTAGAGCTTATTATTTCTCCAAGGGATTAATTTACTTTCGTGCTTATTATTATTAAAACACTCCATGATTGTATTTTTTATTGTGAACGAATGAAACTACAGTCCGCATATATATATATATATATATATATATATATATATATATATATATATATATATATATATATATATATATATATATATATATATAAAAGCGCTGAAAGAACAAATCTTAGAATACTACGCCTTGCACCACGAAGTGAAGACTCCATTCATGACAGAATCATTTAAGTTGAAAAATTCATCAGATCTGTTTCGCTTGCCAAATACAACCAGTAGCATTGACGTTTAAGAAAAAAAACCCAGACGTTTGAGTGAGAATGCAGTTATTAGGCATTGAAAAATGTAGTAAATTTGACAAAGAAAAACGATATAAGTGCTAGAATAGAAGTCTGCAGATCCTAAACGTTCTGGGAATAGACATGACTTATATGATTAAAGTCTGTAATAATGGGAGCCAAACAGGTAGAACACGTAACCAGTGTCATTAGCAAATCAGAAAATGGCGCACGTGGAAACCGAATCGGCAAATCTGACCTCGATCGTTGGATTTAACTGTCTGCTTAGGTTCAAAATCTTCTTATACATGTGATATCTGTACCGCTCGTAAAGCAAAGACTTAAGCTAAATGACATCTACAAATGTCAGAAAGAGTGAGCAAACCAGACAGACGCACAGACGGAGAAATAATGAGTTTTTGAAGGTCCAGTCTTTTCTATTATATCAGAGATAGGAGTAGTAGTGAAGAAATAATGGCTTATTCAAATTGAAAACCTATCTAGAAGATTACACATATACACCTCTTTCATTGTTCCTCAGGAACATTTGAAACGTGAAAATAATAACTGGTCTGCTCTATAAATAATGAAGAAAAACGAAGGATGGTAGTTTTATATTAAGGTTATTTAAAACTTGCGCTATTCCGACGTCCGTTTGATACAATATTAAATTACGTGTTTCATAAAAAAGCAGATTATGGATAGAAGACTAAGAAGGCATATGTCTAATTAGTATTGGACGATGCCGGGCATTGCTGATGTCTAGCTAATACTGGGCGATATTTGGTATTGCTGATGTCTAGCTAATACTGGGCGATATTTGGTATTGCAAATGCCTAACAAATACTGGGCGATATTTGGTATTGCTGATGTCTAACAAATACTGGGCGAGATTTGGTATTACTGATGTCTAAATAATATTGGTTAATGTTTGATATTGCTGATGCCTAATTAATATTAGATAATGATTGGTGTTGCTGATATGTAACTAATATTGGATTATGATTAGTATTGCTGATGTCTAATTAAAATTGGATAATGTTTGGTATTGCTGATGTCTAACTAGCATTGGTTAATCTTTGGTATGGCAGATGTCTAATACTGGATTATGTTTAGTATTTCTGATGTCTAACTAATATTGGACAATGTTCTGTATTGCTGATGACAAACTTGTACTGGACGATGTCAGGTATTACTGATGTCCAACATGTATTGGACGATGTTTGGTATTGCTGATGTCTAACAAATATTGGATAATGTTTGGCATTGCTGATGTCTAACTAGTATTGGATAATGTTTGGTTATTCCTCCAATTTCTATTTACTGTCGTGACCTATTTAATACTTAAATGACAGTGGTAGTTCTCCCATTGAGGAAAACTTTTATATCACTGACGTGACTGTTATTTTGTTTATATTAAATATCTGTATGTGACAGAATTCATTTGAACCTAATACAGAACAGGTGGTTTAAACCTTAAGGCAGACTATATTCAGTGAGTATACCGTATGTTACCTTGCATTTTCACTTTAAATATTTCAAAGATTGTTTACGTACCTAATTTCGTTTCGGCTTCAATAAATCAGGACTTAATAAAAACTAAATCTTTAAATCAAATACTACACGTATATAAAAAAAATAATTAAATCGAAACTATTTCCATCAAAGCATTTTTTGAAGGTGACAGTAAGAATTTAATAATAAATGTATTTTGCAATGATTGCCTCAATTATTGGCTTAATTTTTTTTTTAAATTTTGTCCCATGCATATACCAACATAGATATTCAGAAACCTTATGATACGTGATTTCTGATAAATGTTATTTTCTATTGATTATGTAAAGAAAAGAAACAACATGCATTTTGGTAAGTTGAAAAGTTCATCAATACAAAAATCTGAAAAGAACTGTGCGTGAGCTTAGCAGATTGTGTGTGTAAAGTAACCTAAATTTCTTACACTTCCCTCCTTCAAGAAGCAGATATTGCCGTTCTCCTCGAAGGCGATATCTCCAGGAAATCCTAGACCCTGTACCATTCTACTGTCTCGCACCAGACTGATCACTGCACGCAGTATAAACGACATGAAAAGGTGCACGTGAATTACATTTCTGTTGCATCGCAGTCTCCTGAAAAAACGATAAAGAAAATATTGCTACTTTCCTGAATAAGTATGTTAATTAAACATGTAGAAAAGTCTACGTGAATATCTCTCTGATCCCATTTTACTCATTAATTCTCTCTGATTCTGTTTGAGGCATTAATTCTCTCTGATTCCGTTTGAGGCATTAATTCTCTCTGATCCGTTTGAGGCATTAATTCTCTCTGATTCTGTTTTAGGCATTAATTCTCTCTGATTCCATTTTAGGCATTAACTCTATCAAATAAAATAGGCATAGTCTGGCATGATAATGAAAACCCTCCTCATACCTAACCCACAAGAGCTTCAATGTAATATACGTTGCTTCTTGTACTTTCTTCACTACAGGAAATCTAATAAATGTCGTTTTACATAAAGTTGAACATTATCAAACATATCTGACCTTTGTTTTGTTTCTTAAGACACTGATTTCGCGTTGTTTTGAACTGGCCAAGTGGAAACATCGTAGGTTTTTTTTTAATTTCAAACAATATATGTTGAATCTCAGGCGAAGTACAATAATGTTTCCAATTTGTATACCCTTATACGAACCGGAAGTAGATCATGATTGCCATGGCGATGACAAGTGACACCAGGGACAGACTGTATCCAATGTTATACATCAAACTCAATTTATTTATATTGTCCTGAAAAAAAAAGTTTCTAAAATTAAAATTTTGGAAGAATTATTCAGTAGTACAAAGACCTTAGGCAAGGTATTATACAAAAATAAGTGTACTTACTACCACATCACGGTCCTTAGTTTATACACTAAAGTCGCTGCGAAACAAATGTTAAACTTGTAGAGTTAGAATATATTTGTAATTAGTTTAGGTCATGCCAATAATTCACATGATGCATAATTTAGTCTTCAAAATTTGTTATCCTCAGTTAGTGCATAAAAACCTAATGTAAGCCATTTCATTACCTTTGAGATGTAAGGTCAGACTGAGCACGGTGTATGCAAATCTTTACAACGGCTTTACTCGTAATTAATACACAGAGCTTAGCAACACAAAACTCACTGCTCTTCACTTCTTGGCCAATTCTATTGCTACATCATTACAACATCTAATTATTATTGCGTGGTTTTCTACGCTGACGAAAAAGTAGCAATATTGTCTTCATTTCCTGTGTACCCCATAAGCTCATTTTTAAATGAAGTCTCTGTGATTTCAGCAAAGCTAAGAAGTTATGTTTTATATATAAGCTAATTATATATATATATATATATATATATATATATATATATATATACTATATATATATATATATATATATATATATATATATATATATATATATATATATATATATCATTTCACAATTTTTACATCTGAATTAAAAAATGTTACCTTCTTATATTGGTACGTATCTATTCTATTTCCTGACATTTATGTCGAACATGAGCTTCAAAATAGTTACAGAAACACTACCCACAGTGCGCCCCTATTAATGATTTTTAAATCGGAGCTTCAGTACAGAAAGCGGGTTCATTACAACATTTATACCAATGAGTTATGAAGGCAACCACTGAATCATGGCCAACTTTACGCAGGTACACAATGCATCACTACATTAAGAATTACACACTGTAATATTTTCATATTTGTGAGCTTCCATCTTCGCAATAAGGAGTCCAAAGACAAATGACAATTAATCTAATGCAGAACGGTTATGTAGGACAAATCAGTATGGACTTCCTGCATCAGGTTTACAAACTTAAGGTACTTAAAAGCGAATACCCGTTAAAACTATTGTAACATAATACCCTGAATACATTCTTAATATTGTCTATTGCAGCGACTACACAACAAGAATTATTCTTCCATAATTTCCAGACGGTCAATGGCAAGCACATCGATCGTGCACACACACACACACACACACACACACACACACACATACACACACGCACACACACACACACAGATATATATATATATATATATATATATATATATATATATATATATATATATATATATATATGTATATATATATGTATCCCGTCTTTTTAGCACAAAGCGTGGGGATAGTACTTAGTAATCGCATCTCCATCCGTCCATCCTTGGATTCCTTTTACGATGTCATGGTCAAAGGTCATCCTTTTCAAATTTTCACTTCTGACTTGACACGCGAGGAGTGGGACTTATGTTAACTAAATGTGCTTGCTGCAAATTAAAATGTGTTGCTTATTTATTTCCTATAGCTGAATGATATTCTTATAAATAATAAAACATAATTTGTACCATGAAGCACACATTATTGTAATATTACATAATACGATAATAAGTGTATGATAGTGTTTCCTCATTACACCCAGTAATGTTGATTTTATCTGAATAAACACTTGAAATAGAATTGAACTATTGTTCTAAATTTGGTTAAATAATTACCTGTTTTGCTTCCCTCATCAACTGCGCTGGTTCTGTTTCATAAAATGATTATTCTATCTTTTCCATGTGGATTAAATAACTATTGCTAATCTCGTTGCTTATTTTGGGGCTATCCGACTGCTCTTTGCCACGGAATCTTAACCATTTTATTTAATGAACGTTTTATTTCCATGAGACCTTTTAATGACAAACGAAATAGAGCAGATGTGGTGACCGAGATATGGAATGTCAGCCAATCTAAATCGAGCCAATCGAAAAAGAATATGTAAAGAATGAACAGCCAGTATGGTACTTGTATCGGTATTAGACCGAAAACAATCAGACGTATCTTAAAGATATTGCAGTTTATTAGAAAGGCATGCCAACCTCCTTTGTGAACAATCTAGCTAGAATCCAAAATTGTTCAACGGTCTTTGACAGGGAACATTAATTGGTGGGAATATCTACACACCCCTAGATACGCAGACGACGTTTAATGCTATGTGGCTCGTTCGGCGAAGTGTTGGCTCTGTAATTAGACACAATCATCATATCTGAGACTGGTTGTTTTTATTTTGTTGTAGCAATAAGAAGACTGGTTTTAAAATGGTTGCTGTTGTTTCGGGTTTAACGTCATTTTCCAGTGCATGAAAGCTATACTAAGTGGCCAGTATAACTTGTGGAGGAAAAACCTGGGAAAATCCTGGTAAGAACATAAAACTACTGGCAAGCTTTCTCAATATCCACACTGGCCGAGCCCGAGACTTGAACCCAAGCAAACAATTGTTGTTGCTGTTTTGGGTTTAATGCAATTTTTGAGCACACGATAGGCTATGCATATCGGCCAGTATAACTGGTGGAAGTAGAACCCGGGAAAATTGCGGTAAGAACCACCAACCCACTGGAAGACGTGAAGTTACTGGCAGCTTTCTCATACGCCCACATTGACGAAGCCCTAGACTTGAACTCACGCAGAAGTGAGATGGTAGTAATCGATAAAAGTGACCGCTTTAGGCCACTCGACCCCCCCCCCCCCCGTTTAAGAATGTTGAGAGAAATTACTAAGATAAAAATCCAAGATAGTTGATAGAAGATTACATTTTCCATATTCACTTTTTTCATTGAAACTTCAGAAGTGTCCCGTGACTATGTTCTGCATTCTGTGGCTTGAAAATACTTCAAAAGCATTTGGATTTGACCAGAAAAAGCATTTAATAAACATATCTCCAACAGGGCTGCTGCCAGTTAAATGGCTGTGTTTGTGTCAATTATGAGCTAGGTTTGCCTTGATAATTTTCCATGTCCATAAACCAAAATATGTCAAAATATAGATATCCATGAACATATGTATGTGTCTGTTTAAATGCATGTATGTTTGTGTGTGTTTATTGGCTGTAACTGATATTCAAAATACTCAAGACAGGTGAAGAAAACCTAATGACACAGCTGGGGAAGAAACAGAAAATCATACAGCCATGCACCAGGAAGAGAGGTACTCGCTGCCTGAAGTATTTGACAACATTTTTCTTCGAGTAATTTTCCTTGCTACAATTCCGAGTTGATTATATTAATGAAGAACTAGGAATCGTAGCAAGGAAATTTACTTACGGTGGATATTCAATTTCAGTGTTTTCAACGGCTCATTTTCAGTGGTGGTTTTCGTTGGGTTATCGATTAGCAGTTTTTTTTATATCAGCAATATCTGCGAGTCGATTTAGTATAAGTCCACATAATTTATCATGAAATGAAACAAAACTTTGACAAACTATTTATAAAGGACATACCTGGAAATTTCCAGGAACACCCAAATTCTCATTCACTGGAACACTGTTGTTAAGACACGCCCCATAGTCAGTCCACCCCTGCATCTGATTTGGGAAAAGTGGGTTGACATACCACGTTCCATTTGACAAGCAATGTCTTGTCGCATTTTCTGTTCAGCGCACAAAATGAGGAGAATTTTAATTAAGCCATGAAAAGATAAAATATATTTTCATTTTCATGAATAATAACTGTGTTTTCTAACCCGCCTTAAGAAACTTCACACCTAAATTTGCTCTTTTTTAAAAATTGCGTTAAAAATATACACATAATATACCTTACTACTTTATTTGCAAAATGTAGAAATATTTGCAACATAACAGTTTCATTTCGAACTTGACAATGGGATCTTCACAATGACTGATGAATATCAGCTATTTGATCAGTTTGGAAGCAATATACTCTTGTCGTTTTCTCCCGACCTTGTACCATTTAGGAACAGTATCAAATAATGCATGTTACTCGGCGCAACTCCTTTTCAAACAAGCTTTATTACATTCGAATTCTATTTTTGCAATTTACACGTTTTTTTTAAAACAAATTTTAAAAATAAACCACACCACAGCTGAACTGATATACTGCAAGTTTATGTAGCCTGATTGTTTTAAATGTTTTATATATCTTTTAATTTTTGTGAAGGAAATCCTTATTAACGTACATCAATTCTTCATTATCAGTCAGTAGTTACTGCCTTTAAGTAACGTTATGATCAAATACTGACATCTCGTAAAATAATTTAATGCATTTAGCAAATGAGAATATTTATGTTGTTGCATATTCGATCAAGTAAAAAAAAATATCAAGCTATGATTAGTCTGTGTTCGATCAAAATTGACGAAGATTATTTTCCGTTTAGAAAACAAGCGGATAAAGTAGTTTCAAATGGTCCATAAATCCAATTAAGCTGAAGTTTTGAGGCAGAATAAAACGTAATCGTTGTGCGAAGCATATGTTACATTGGTCGTTTACTCATTGAATTGGCCGGAATTAATGCATCATTACGTTAAGAGAAAAATCCATTAATAGCATAGAAGGACTGATATCTTGTAATGGATTGATTCAGAATATAAATATTTTTATGCCTAAGCCCTTTTCTGTTTTACTAAGAGTAGTTCTTAGATGGCTTCTGGAGGAACGGACACTAGAATGAACGAACGCATACCCGACAGTTCCATTACCTAACTGCGTGGCTCAAAATGTTTTCGTCCATCAATGAGCATGATCGATGGCAAAAAACAACACCAACATAAACTTAGTTAAATAATACAAAATAATAAACAATTACCTTCCTTGTTGAATCCATTGATGTATAATGGACACTGTTGAACGGCTGTCGTACCGGCCGGAGTGTCGGGCCAACAACTTAAGTTATCCCATGTCCGATTACAATACAAACCTGGAAATATATCGATTTTACAATATTAAACATTCTGAAGATAAAGTAAGCAATTAAATTAAATCCTGGCGTGTTCTACAGGCCATAATGCACACTTTTGATTGAAAAACAACTACTCTGCGTTTATAATTTGCCCAACTCTGTATCAGAGTATGATATTTTTTATCTCAGCAGATAAATGCCTTTATTTACATAAATGTCACCTACTAGATGGAAATTCATATAATCCGTTGCACTATGGACATTCAAGCAGCCCTTCTGTAATTTGGAAATTCTTGACGTCTTGCAGAGTGCAAGTATAGAACAATCCATTTCCGGTCCTCTGGTTTGCAGATACTCATTAATGAAATAGGGCAGTTCTGTTCATTTAAAATTCGATGGCTTTGAGGATATAGTTTTTCGTTTCCCAATGACTCGCATTTGTTGCCCTTTATTTTTTATTTGTGCCTGACGCATCACTGAGGTTAAGCTAAACAAGCACATGCATTCATTACTCAGTCACTGAAGTTTAACGGCAAATCAATACATGACTATACGTCCTTGCACTGCATTTCTTTCGATGTACTTCCCAGTCAACCATCCTTTATCCCACGTCTTACCAAACGGTATGTATGGACAGCGTATGCAAAACACCTTTTAGTCTCGGTTTTTATCTTTAAAAATACTCCCATGTCGGCCAATTCTGCGCGTCGGGTAATTCTGCGCAACGATACGTCATTTATGTAAACATTGGATCACGTGTTATTTTTGGTCAAAATTCCATTTTATCTCAAGAAAGAATGATTGTATTTTAATTAAGGAAAGTGATATTCATAAAGTGTACAAAAATATCCCACATTTAGACTCAAAATGCATATGAAAATGTGATTTCTGAATGTCAACATGAAGACCCACCCCACGACCTTCTTGAACCTGTAACCCAGAAAATCATATTTACTATATATCTTTTAGAATCATACAAATAAATACATTATATAAAAGACGGAAATGTATACCTTAAACCAATTCTGCATCTTAATCCAAGTTTCCAATTTTGCAAGAAGTTGTCACACACGTACAAAATCGTCTACTACCCAACGTGTCAACTTGCCGCTATAACGGGATTCTTAAAAATTCCCGGCGTATAGTCTGTTTCTAAATTCTGTGGTAATTTTCCCCATAGACAAGACGTTGTAAATACATTACATCCTATTCATTGTTGTTTTTCTTCCACATAATAGTTTTTTTTTTTTTTAATAATATGTTGAACTTTACTAATTTTTTTTACAAGATCGGTTTAGTTTGCTTAATATCTCTTGCCATTTGTTGGCATCGTTACGTTGAATTCTGTAAAACTAGCTATAAACCTGACCTAATTGCTCGACTGAAATGCTGACAGAAACAGTCCAAAGTAATGCATTTCATTTCCAATGCCCGGTGGATAAACATTACATCTTTTCAAAGCTGTGCGCAGAATAGGTCAACATATCGCGAGTCATGAAAACACGGGGTGGTATCCCGTGTGTCCAAAATTAATATTATTTTGAACAGAATATTCTGGTGACAATTGCCTCTTTTCAAATGGTAAGCATTGCAGTATTTTATTTTCGTCAATCGGTCGAATTCGGTACGTGATTAGCTTCAGTATTGGAGACTGAAACCTTAAGTGCGCAGAAATGCCCGACATCATTGTATATGGTCAACACGTGTCTTTTCTCAATACAAAAATAGTCACTAAGATATAAGTAGCCCAGCATACACAGCACGTGCAAGCAAGTGCACCCCGTTCACTGTAATTGCATTTTGTTACGTGTGTCACGTGCGTAAATACTGAACGGACTGACTGCGCCATCATTCCTACAGAACCATACTACAGCACCCCCGCTATAGTAGTCATGGGTAAAAACTGCTCTGTCGACGGTTTCTTGCTTTTATAGTTATGAATTGCTGTTTTCAACTAGGTGTACGACACCAAGTTATAAGACGGAAATTATCTGGCCCTCTCCCATTCTATGTATCTCTCTCTCTCTCTCTCTCTCTCTCTCTCTCTCTCTCTCTCTCTCTCTCTCTCTCTATATAAATATATATATATATATATATATATATATATATATATATATATATATATATATATACATACATACATACATACATACATACATATATATATATATATATATATATATATATATATATATATATATATATATATATATATATTTGCATTCATAATTTTATCTTGATTATTTCAAGTTTAGAGGTGTACTACACTGTCGTATTTACCCATTAATCCGAAAAGCTCACTTAACGTAAGACGCTTACTTGCTCATTTAATTTTAATTTTTGAAATATTCATTAGTGATCGCTTACTTAGTAATCTTTGTTCAGTACTGCATCATACTGCTTCATTAATGCATCACCCATGATACCCGTTATGCGTTTTATTCAGTCAGTTCATATTCTTTGACAACACAGTAGCTTTCGATTGATTTCATCAATTATGTGGTACAAAATTGCAAAAAAAAAAAGGGAAAACGGGCAGTCAGATAGGTGTGTGGCGTATTGGTCCACAGGGCAAAAACATGTCCTCCAAGAAAGAGGTACTACAACCATTTTTTTTTCTCCAATTTTTCCCATCGTAAGAACAATAAATGTAAAAGAAAGTGCTTGCCTTGATACTAATTAAGTGCTTTATGTCTGGAATAGAGTTAGGATTCCATCCAAGCAACGTCATTATATAATAGCACATTTTGAGAAAGTTTTGAACATTCTGGAAGCTGAAAAAGAATAGAGGTCGCAAATCGCAAGCAGTTAAACAATGAAGGTAAGTTTGCCTATGACAGTGAAAGGTTTTATGACATGGATCATGAGGATGCCACGACATGATCATTAGAGAAAACATGAATGTTTTGACATAATAATAATAATAATAATAATGCTAGGATTCCATCCAAGCAACGTCATTATATAATAGCACATTTTGAGAAAGTTTTGAACATTCTGGAAGCTGAAAAAGAATAGAGGTCGCAAATCGCAAGCAGTTAAACAATGAAGGTAAGTTTGCCTATGACAGTGAAAGGTTTTATGACATGGATCATGAGGATGCCACGACATGATCATTAGAGAAAACATGAATGTTTTGACATAATAATAATAATAATAATAATAATAATAATAATAATAATAATAATAATAATAATGAGAACTTTGTATAGAGCCTAATAATTAGAAGCTCTAAGCGCGTTACAACATTAGACAACACCTAAAACATAAAATAGCATATATAATAATATGATTGCAAAAAACAAACACCATGCAATTAGAAAACATAAAACATACTGAAAATATTTAATGTAGGAAACATTAATAGGTCTTCAAGTTTGTTCATGCAGTCGAAATAGGTGAGTTTTATGAGCGCTCTTGAATGAGATCACTGTGTCTTTGTGTCAGTGGGCAATTCATCCCACGCTGCTGGCACCTGGTACGCAAAAGAACGTTGCCCATATGATTTCTTTTTCATAGCGGGAATAATGAGTATACGATTGTCAGATGAGGAGCGTAAGTATCTTGCTGGTGTATACACATGGGTGAGGTCGGATAGATATGTTGGACTGGAGCCCGTCAGTGCAACGTAGCACAGAGAACAAATTTTGTGTTTGATTCTGGATCGAATGGATAGCCAGTGTAGGGTACAAAG
>JAECUM010062847.1:0-13425 GCA_016617855.1 Megalonaias nervosa
TGTCACCTTTTTCTTATAGCAATGAGTTTTACATGCGCCATAGGTTTTATCCTGTGATATAATTGAATCGTGTCTGACATGAAAAACAGTGTAACGGAATGAAGAATAGTTATTTAATGCACCTCAAAACGAGTACAAAAATACAACAAATACTGTGTTGAAGGATGGGATGGTTGAACATACACCACGCAGAGTATGAGACATTTGATACACATGCTTACCAAAATTAACTACTTTTTAAATAAATGAGAAGTATCACTACAAATGGACCTTATTTCTGAAAAAAGAGTAAGTCCTTAAGAGCGTTAAAACCGAGAACTCGAGGATAAATGTGTTATTGATGTTCATCGAAAGCTTGCTAAAAAGAATCATATTTTTCCCAAGGCCGGGACTAATTTCAACCTATCGAACACTACTGTTGCTTCAGAGTAAAACAAAAAAATAATCCTTAAGTAGAAGGTCAATGTAAATAATAATCACACGAACTCGTACGTAACTATACATAATATATGGGCATCAGGCAAGATTTAAAGGATACTAACTTGTAGGGCGCATCCGTAATGCATTTTTGTTTACGCTGGACATACACTATACTCAGATAAATAAAAAGACGTTGTTGTCAGACAAGCTGATCAACATGAGTGTTTATTCTCCATGTGCGATCTTTACCATGGCGGAGATCGGTGCATTACCCTCATAGTTACGCATTTGTTAGAGGGCAGGAAAACAGACGAAACGGACCTTTCCGTGACCTATTGTTTTGTTCGTGGGTTGTTTTAGCGCCTGACCGCAGCAGCAAAGTAGTGTGGGTGCCTTTTAAATTACAGAGTATTAACATTGTTACTTGACAGGATTCATTCTACAATTAATTTCCTTATATAGTCACTATATTTCTTTTTCAGTACTGAAACTTCCGGTATTTCAAAATGGTAATAAATCAGATGCTAGTATAGTGCATGTTTTTAGATAAACTAACTATGTAACGTTCGTTATGGACTATTTGGTATTTTTATTTTATAAGCTGTTGCACATTTTAGATAAATATTCTGATTACGTTAAAACATGCTAGGTAATAACTGATGTAATCATATGATAGGACGGGTAATATTTGAAGGCAAAGTAAAACAAGCTTATTAATAAATGATGCAAAGTAAAGCAAGTGGGGTAATAATTATTGACAAAGTAAAACAAGTTGCGTAATAAATGATGGCCAAGAAAAGAAAAACAAATGGGGTAATAATTCATGGCAAAGTTTAACAAGTGGGCAATTATTTATGGCAAATTAAAATAAGTTGGGTAAGAATTATCGGCACAGCAAAACAATTGTGGATATAACTGATAGCAAAATAACACAAGTAGGGTGACAATTATTAACGAAATAAAACAAGTGGGGTAATAATTGATGGCAAAGTCAAACAAGTGGGGTAATAATTGATGGCAAAGTCAAACAAGTGGGGTAATAATTGATGGCAAAGTCAAACAAGTGGGGCAATAATTGATGGCAAAGTCAAACAAGTCGGGTAATAATTGATGGCAAAGTCAAACAAGTGGGGTAATAATTGATGGCAAAGTCAAACAAGTGGGGTGGTATAGTCTCAGACATTTTGTCCAGTTTAACGTCCCAGAACGCAATGGCGCAATAGTCAGGATTTCGGCTCTCTACAGTGGCAATAGTGTTTGCCCAGCTTGATGCAAAGTTTACACCTTTAAGAAAATAAATATTGATTCTAGGTTAAACATTTGGATTAATAGAAAAATTGTTTCAAAGGCTTTGTCAAGCAAATGAATTTTATTTCGCTAGACCGTGGCCGTGAGGCAGAAAAACGGATGTATAGTCTGAGACAGTTTGTACAGTTTAGCCGAGAAATTTCATGCACTGATAAAGAATAAAACTCTTAGGTATGGCATATACACCTATACGTTTTAGATTACGGAGCACATAAAAATCCAAGGGGAGTGGCGCAAATGGAATCCCATCCTATACCACCATTTATGAATCTAATCGATGTAAGAGTGGACACAAGGAATAGATTTAGCTATCGCGAGGGTTATATAGACACCGATGATTCTAATAAATATTTAAATTAAATCAGTTAAATAAACGACTGAGTACGGTTCGAATGAAAAGAAAAGAGCCACTAGCAGCTCAAATAAACAAAGACATCCCATAGTACTGTTTGTGACCTGAACGTTTGGCAGATATAATACTATAAATTAAATCAATCATCTATCGGTAACCACCTGTTTTTGTTACTGATACAAGGAGACGAGTCATTTTGCAACCGAAAGAAAGAATATTTAAAAGCAGAGAATATAGAACGGGTACGTGGAAATATTGCACGTAGTTCCTAGACGTTAAACTTTCTCGCAACAAATATGTATGTACATGATGAGTTGGGCTGTTATCCACTTTATTTAAATAGGTATTTGCGCATCATCCAGCACTGATTTAAACTGCAAAACACAAATAATTATAAACTTCAAGAGATATTCCAATTAATGTTTACCGAATGAGATAGTAACAATTATGAGAACTGGGGTTATAATCTGAGAACCCTAAGTTTGATCTCGGGTTTTGAGAAGTCGACTATTACACTAATTTAGTCAACACATTTTACTTGTTTTGAACAAAGAGCAAAAGACATATTTCATTCTATCTGACATTCATCTGTTGCATGAAAGATTCATACATCTATTAAGGTATAAACTATTTGTTCTGTTACGTGTATGCTCGTACAAATGTAACGGAAGAAAAGAATGAAGTCAACAAGCTTTGTATATTTTAACAAAATAATTTATTTTCCTAGAAAACAATGTAAAAATTAGTAAATAGCACTTACGGTTTGTGAATATAATCTAAAATTTAATCCTAAGAATGACAAACACACGTCCTATCACTAAATAGTTCTATTAGAATCCAGGTTCGAATCTCGACGACATAAAAATATGGAAGGCGATGACGTCAGATGTGGTCCATGTACGAATATCAACAATTCCTCAATCGAATCAGTTTTTGTTTCCAAATAATTCCATAATAAATTTCCATAAATATCTTTCAGAATTTTGTATAAGAAAGTCAACTTGTTGAGTTTCCAGGAGAATAAATTATGAAATCCAAACTTCAAATGAAAAACAAACAATCTGGCAACAAATAAAAATAACACCTTGTTCCTTCGAGATGTTAAAACGACTCTGACAGAAAAATATTAAGAATGCGTATTTAAACCCCAAAACATCATTTCAAGTCTCGCGAGATGGGTCATGTGGTCTCTTACTACAAGAAATCTATCACGTACACCAGTGTAGCCCCACTTAAGAATCAATAATAAATAAACGTTGTTTACACATGGTGATCACGCAAGGAAAGTATGGCTCTGATACTGACCAAACATTTTAACTGCCCGTTTACAAACTCCCCAACCCAAGACGCACTAGGTTAACCAAAAACAATTTTCATGTAACACGTTTTACGTCTTAAATAAACAACATTTACTAAAAGAAAATATCAAATTACTGAAAAAGAATTGCGAATCCCTGCAATAATCATTACAATAAAATGTAATGAAACAAAAATAAAATAAAAAAAGAATTTTAAACCTAACACACAAGTGATTTAATTACATATACGTAACACTTCCCCCCATAAACAAAAAAGAAAGATTTACATAAAAAAGCTTTCTTTTTACCATATGTAAATTATACATGAGGTAAACAAAATTACATGAAAATTTTTATGAATTATATAAAGTGTATATGAAATAATATTTCTATACACGGGAAAGTGCATCTGCAATCAAATTGTATTTTCCTTTGATGTGCCTGATGTTGAGATTATTCTCTTACAAAAACAAACTCCACCTTAATAATCTTTGATTTTTATTTTTCATCTTGTCGATGAAAGTAAGGGGGTTGTGATCACTGTACACAACAACCGGAGAAGAAGCTGAGCTAATGTAAACCTCAAAATGCTGTAATGCCAATATTAAAGCCAAACATTCCCTCTAGATTGTTGAGTAATTTTTTGGGTGCTTATTTAATTTCTTAGAGAAATAGCACACTGGGTGATCAATACCATTGCTGTCTTCTTGAATCAATACTGCTTCAACCCCAACATCACTTGCATCCACAGACAATTTAAAAGACTGCTTGAAATTTGGAGCTGTTAAAACCCGCGCACTTTTGAGCATTGCTTTTAACCTATCGAAAGCCTCCTGACATTTTTCTGTCCAGAGAAACTTGTTTCTCTTACTTAACAAATTTGTCAGAGGTTCAGCAATATTAGAACAATTGGAACAAAACTTTCGATAGTATCCGGCCACACCCAAAAATCGCATTAATTGCTTTTTACTGACAGGCACAGGAAAATCAGAGATAGCCTTCACCTTAGCATCAATAGGTTTAACTTGACCATGTCCCACAATATGTCCTAGAAAAGTTACACAAGCACGACAGAACTCACTTTTAGATAAATTGATTGTCAAATTAGCATCCGTGAGTCTTTCACAGAATTTCCGAATCGTGGCTAGATGTCCTTTCCAGTTGTCGTTCTAGATGATGACATCATCAATATAAGCATCACAATTATCTAGACCGGAAGTAATCATATTCCTCAAGCGTTGAAACGTACTTGGAGAACCCTTCATCCCAAACAGCATTAGTTTATATTGATAGAGTCTATCTGGAGTCACAAACGCCGAAATTTCTTTCGCTCTTTCCGTAAGTGGAATTTGCCAAAATCCTTTTAGAAGGTCAAACTTGGTGACGTACTTGGCATATCCAATTTTATCAATACAATCATCGATTCTTAGTAATGGAAATGAATCTGTTTTTGTCACACTGTTCACCTTCCTATAATCAGTGCACATACGGAAAGTTTTATCCGGTTTCAGAACAAGTATGCATGGTGAACTCCAATCACTATTACTGGACTCTATGAAATCGTTCTCCAGCAAATACTAAATGTCCTTCTTCAAGTATTCCTGTTTGAGAGGGTTCATCCTGTATGGGTGTTGTTTCACAGGTTTTGAATCTACAATTTCAACGTCATGAAAAATTTTGTTTGTCCTCGTAGGAATATCCGGAAACAAGTGCTGATATTCAAATAATAACTGTTTAAGTTCATTTCTTTCTTGTTGTTGCAAATGTAAAAGTTTCTGGTCTAGAGCTTTCATAATTTCCGAATTCCGAAGATTTGTTGCTCCAAGTTCAACGGTGTCCAATTGAATTTCTTCACTTAAAGCCTCAATTGGTGGGACAGGCACAAGTAAATTAATTGTATGATTTACTTGGCTATCTCTTTCAATACACTAGTACTCCATTAATTAATTTAGACCAGAGTACAATTATTATAATTTAACTCATTCATTTTCTTCTTTACTTTGTAAGGGCCGTAAAATCTAAATTGAAGAAAATTTTGAAGAATGAGCAAGAGAGAATGAACTCTATTACAAGATTAAAATCCTCGCTCAGGTAAAGTTTTGTGAAACCATAGTTTCACTTTTGACTTGAATTCCGGAGTGCCAAATTCAAGCATAACATGCTGTTAACGTCCAGACATGAAATTTGACCTTTGACCTGATGGGGCAGATTTGGGAAGGCCAAAATGAGTAAAAAACCTTATCAAAGCTTTTACTATTATATTCCTCAAAGGAATTGCCTCTAGGATTTTGTTGACACACACATAATGGTCAACAAATATTGGTTGCCTGACTTGGTCTTAGGTAAGGGACCAACACAATCTACCATACTTCTACTAAATGGTTCGTCAAATGCAGGAATTGGTTGCAGATGAGCCTTAAGTATCTTCTGATTTGGTTTTCCTACCATTTGACAAGTATGACAAGATCTACAAAATTTACAAACATCACGTTTGATTTTTGGCCAATAAAAGCGAGTCAAGATCTTGTTATAAGTTTTATTTATCCCTAAATGACCAGCCAGAGGAGTTTCATGGGTCAAACTAAGTATTTCCTGTCTGTACGATTTTGGAACTACAATCTGATAGTTCACTGACCACTTGTCATTAGCAGGTACCTCGGGAGGTCTTCATTTTCTCATAAGAATTCCATTTTTAATGAAATGCCAGACTGTTATTTCAGTGGCTTCAGTTTCACTAATGGCCCTCTGAAACAAACAGGAGATCTCAGGATCTTTTTCCTGTTCGACGACAAGTGATTGTCATTTATCACCCTGATTAGATAGAAGAGAATGAGTATTTTAAAGAGGATCACTGTGATCAATACCTTTTGATTGATCCAAATTATAAGTGAAAGTGAACTCATCAAAAGCCTGACCAATACATGTGTCAGCTAAAGGAATATCTTCCTTATCAAAATCATTCTCAAGAGCTTTCTTTGACATAATTCTGGTAACTGCACAAGCTGGACATAACTCAGGGTATTCTTTCTCAATAGGATCAACTTTCTGATCCAAACAAGGCTTGTCAGTTACAAGTGGATTAGCCACAACCTTGTCTCCAGCTAGGTCGTTGCCTAGCAACAAATGAATGCCCTCAACGGGTAAGTTGGACACTATAACGACTGTCACAGGTCCTGAAACTAAGTCTGATGACAAATTTACAGAATGGAGAGGAACATTAACAAAGCCGCACTCTACTCCCTGAATGAGAACACTCATTAGAACAGGACTTCTCAGAAGAAGGCAAAATACCTGACACTAAAAGACTCTGAGAAGCTCCTGTATCCCTTAACATTTTAATAGGGATAGGATTGGCTGAATCACCGAAGAGTGATATAGAACCTTTCGACATGAATGGTTCAAAATTCTCCATAATAATCTGGGGTTTATGAGACCCAACAATGTATTGCTTTCAATACATGACCGTGACCTTGGCCTCTTAGAAATAAGAGCATTTGGGATAGGTCTATCTTGATTCTGATGCCTATATTTCAATTTAAAGCAATCAGAAATGACGTGTCGTTTTTTCTTGCAATAAGTACACGTAGGAATAGACAAGGATTTTGAATCAAGTTTATCAGAAGCTTGATAGAAGTTGTGCCAGACTGAATTTTAGGAGGAGTCGTATTAGGCTGAAATATCTTTCTACCAGTAGACTGCTGAGTGAATGATTTGCCTACAACAGGAACTTTATGAGTTAAGGAATACTCATTGCAAGCAAGAGCAGCATTTTCCAAGGTTTCAATTTTATGCTCTTCAAGATGATTCTTAATATCATTATGAACAGTTTTTGAACTCTTTGTAACAGAATTGAAACCGAGTGGGCTTTTCTTCTTGGACTAAATGAACAACACAAACACAATGTGATGAATGATGTAGGTTTATGAAATGAATTTATATATATATATATATATATATATTCTTTCACGCTCCAAACACACGACTCATTCAGTTACTAACACATTCACAAATGAAAAACATAAATGAATGAAAGTGAAATGCAAATATTCAAAATGAAAATGAGATTCACATAATCTCACGTAATGTAACCGAAATTGAGATTCACATAATCTCCAGGAATGTAAACGAGGCTCAAATAATCTCATGTGATGATAACATAACTCAATTGTATTCAATTAAAACATCATCAATTGAAACAAATACTTTCAATGTTAAACAATACAACGATTGCACCAAACAATGACTCGTGACTCAGTCATACGATAACTATTTGTAAAAACTTGCATCCGAAACCATTTGACTTAGTTTATGAGTCCATTTGTCAAAACCACACAGTTCTCCGGAATTCCTGGGTCGGCTCGCTTGTTTTGGCCCCATCCACCCTTCACGGATCCACCATGCGCACAAGTTTATACATCATGCTGTTCCTTCTTTGTATGGACTTGATTCCACCCCATACAGACATACATACAGCCAGACCGTCAGTCTGATGTATCTGCATACACATACGCACAGCTACACAGCTATACATCTATGCATCCACACACAGCTCCACCGCTATGCATCTACATACACAGCTCCACCGCTATGCATCCACATACACAGCTCCACCGCTATGCGTCCACATACACAGCTCCACCGCTATGCATCCACATACACAGCTACAATAATAAAACCAAACTGGTCATAATAAAAAGGTACATAATTACAATCTATAGATACATGCTACTAACTTAAAGGCATAATAGGAACTTGTAACAATTCAAAAGTTCGTTTCAATTCTGCGTAGTGGTAAAGACAACATTTCACACTACGACATTAAAACTGAATATGCTTCAAATATCAAATAAAAATGGAACACTTACCCCTATGGCTGTAGACAAAAATGGAGAACGTACAATACTCGACAAGATCCAAATGACCACTATGTCATTTTGAAATAGAATCAACCTTAAATCCATAGGAGAGTGAATAATAGTCAGGGTAAAATACGCATGCTTTTCGTCACTCTCGTCGCATGTAGATTCCGACGAGATACATGCTTGTACAGTCGCTTACCTGGAGAAACAATTATTCACCCCAGGTAACGTTGTACGCATGCACAACGAATAATGGTCAAAAATAGATCTAAGGCAAAACCAAGTTATTTCTCTCCTTATTCTGTGACACTCTTCAAGTAACACAAGTTGTTCAAGACTTTCATAATCATGCTCAACTTTCTTGGCTAAATACCATCTCTTAAATAACTGTTCTTTTTCTCTAGTCTGTCCAGCTTCCTTTTTATAGTTTCTAAATTTTTGCCGATAAGTCTCAGGGGCTAACGCATAACCCCTTAACATGCACTCCTTAACCAAATCCTAATCAGAACTCTGTTGTACTGACAGGGATGCATAGATATTTCTGGCTTTTCCGAAAAGTGCACATTGCAATAATGGAGTCCAATGCTCCCATGGCCATTTCAAATTTTCAGCAACTTTTTCAAAATAGATAAAATATTTGTCTACTTCCTTTTCACTAAAAGGGGAAACTAACCTGATATTTTTTGTAATGTTAAAACTTGAATCTGTATGTGAAGTGGAATCGTGCTTGCCACTTGCCAGCTCAAATTCTTTCATTCTAAGTTGAAATTCCCTTTCATCCTTTTCTCTTTGTAATTGCATCTGTCTCTCTCTCTCTCCTCTTTCTCAAATTGTAATTGTTTATCTTTCTCCCTCTCCTTTCTCTCTTTCTTCTCTTTTTCAAATTGTAATTGTTTATCTTTCTCCCTCTCCTGTCTCTCTCTCATTTTCCTTTTTCTTCAAACTGCATTTGCAATTGCTCCTCTTCAAATTGCAACTGCATTTGTTCGTTCTCTTTCTGAAGCTCGAGCTTCCTTAACTCTACTTGCATTTTGTATTTCATTTTTATTTCCATTACTTTAATGTCAGTGTCTGTCATAGGCTTACTGACTGATGCCAAAACACTTTTATCAAAAATATTTTTCCCCACCAAATATTGGATCAAAATATTTTTAATTTCTTGTTTCGTTAAGGAAGATTTTGCTTCAGTAAGATCGTACTTTCTGGCAAGTTCAAGCAACTCATCTTTTTTCAGACTATCCAACTGCTCCTGAATTGGATTAGAAGGAAATATTTCCACTTTTAATGACATTGTCAATGAAAGTCTGTTGTTTTCACTTAAGATTTCACACAAAATGTAAAATAGTACTGGGATTTAGAAACTATGGGAATTTAAATTTCAAAAAACAATTTTCCGAAATATTTTACCAAAATTCTTTTATCCCAAGGACGAGCGACCCATTTTCTTTGTTTCGTGACAAGGGCTCGTACTCAGTAACAAAGAAAAGAGTGAAAGCCAACAAGCTTTGTATATTTTAACAAAATAATTTATTTTCCTAGAAAACAATGTAAACATTGGTAAATAGGACTTACGGTTTGTGAATATAATCTAAAATTTAATCGTAAGAATGAAAAACACAAGTCCTATCACTAAATAGTTCTATTAGAATCCAGGTTCGAATCTCGACGGCATAAAAATATGGAAGGCGATGACGTCAGATGTGGTCCATGTACGAATATCAACAATTCCTCAATCGAATCAGTTTTTGTTTCCAAATAATTCCAGAATAAATTTCCATAAATATCTTTCAGAATTTTGTATAAGAAAGTCCACTTGTTGAGTTTCCAGGAGAATAAATTATGAAATCCAAACTTCAAATGAAAAACAAACAATCTGGCAACAAATAAAAATAACACCTTGTTCCTTCGAGATGTTAAAACGACTCTGACAGAAAAATATTAAGAATGCGTATTTAAACCCCAAAACATCATTTCAAGTCTCGCGAGATGGGTCATGTGGTCTCTTACTACAAGAAATCTATCACGTACACCAGTGTAGCCCCACTTAAGAATCAATAATAAATAAACGTTGTTTACACATGGTGATCACGCAAGGAAAGTATGGCCTTGATACTGACCAATCATTTTAACTGCCTGTTTACAAACTCCCCAACCAAAGACGAACTAGGTTAACTAAAAATGATTCTCATATAACACGTTTTACGTCTTAGATAAACAACATTTACTAAAAGAAAATATCGAATTACTGAAAAAGAACTTCGAACCCTTTCAATAATCATTACAATAAAATGTAAAGAAACAAAAATAAAATAAAAAAAGAATTTTAAAACTAACACACAAGCGATTTAATTACATATACGTAACAGTTCGAAATCACGTCTTATCATAAAATAATTGCCATAGAAAGGCTTAAGCAAATTACGGGTTTCATCACACCCAGACTTGTAAACATGTAGGAAACGAACGACATGAAGGGCTCTATGATCTTTGTGTAAATATTATGGTCGAAGATGAGCATTATTTTTTTTGTGAATCTGACGTTTACACGTACTACAAATGACGATTTAGCATCTGCAGAATACCTCTGTAAATATGTGTATAAATCAAATAAACTCAGTGTATCTTTTCTCTATCATTGAGTCTAAGAGGATTTATGTGCACACAGGATTTAGTTGCCATTATTCATTCACGTATTCGATAATTGATGCAACAGTGAAGTCGGTATTAATTAAGTGCTGCACTATAGGATTTTTCAAATATCAAATCAGCAAAATTATGTTCTGTACTGATAATGATTTTTGTAGTTTTGACGTCACTAAGTCGCATCAGGTCTATCGCTGACACATTGGTGTAGCAGCTCGAATTTGTCTTGAAGTTTATTTCTGAAATATGAACCCTATCGTAATTAACAAAGATTATAAACTATATAGCAAATAATACAAATAAATATAGATTATTGAAATAATTAGATGAACGTTTCTTAAGGCTGTCAGTTATGTGCAGGTTACTCCGAGCCCACCCCCCCTTTCAGCGAGATAACAATGAATAATGTGTTAGACAAATTAAAGATTGTATAAAGATTAGCTGAAATACTGCTGAGAAGCAGCCTTTTTAATGTGAAATCAAACTATATCCAAAATTAAATCCAAACCCTCAAACTTAACTTACTTTTAAATCTACAATTACCTTGTCCATGTTTACGCTGACATATTGGAGTTCCAGTCCATATTGTCATGACGATTATTTGTGAACTGTAAAGATTATTACAACAGACATTGATTATACAGTCTGTTGTAAACAATATACAATACTTTAAATCATAGAGAAGCACAAAGGACTAGTTTTATAAGGCTTTCGAAAATTCTTTTGATTGATGATAA
Organism: Megalonaias nervosa; assembly: GCA_016617855.1. NCBI lineage: Eukaryota > Metazoa > Mollusca > Bivalvia > Unionida > Unionidae > Megalonaias > Megalonaias nervosa. Next base: position 11,618 of record JAECUM010062847.1, read on the forward strand.
GTTTGTGTCAGATGTTTAAACTGATGTAATAATGACAATAGAATAGCACACTAAAAGTATAAATTGGTCTTAATTATTCTGAAATTGTTAATTCTTTTACAAAATATATCATAGCCGTTACATTGCGAACGTCAAAATTATATATATATATATATATATATATATATATATATATATAGTAGTAGCAGTAGTAGGAGAGAGTATATATATATAAGTATATAGGCAGGCAGTGTATATATATATATATATATATATATATATATATATATATATATATATATATATATATATATATATATATATGTGTGTGTGTGTGTATCTGCATGCTTTATTTCTCTCACGTTATTCTTCGTGATGATAGAAACGCAACCAATATATTCTGTTTTCTTTATTGACTATTTCACATCCATGCATAAAGATGACTTTGTTTATAAGCTGGATATTTCCCAATAGGCAATGACCATTTGATAAATTATCCCCGCCTTTTTCTTTTATTCGCTTCATTATTATGTAATTATTTGAAGATATAAAGCTGGTCATGTGAATATGAGACACACTCAACGACAGAGACAGCATATATCAACTTGCAAAGTAGTTGCTGACGTTGTTCTCATGATTGTAGCCAAGGTATTTTTAAGCTGTCAACATTTAGGAGATTCGCACAGCAGCGGAACATCAAGTGAAGATGGAAGATCAGCTATTAAGTATTTCTATTGTTTTAGGTGAACCAATGTCGTTCTGCTCTAATACTAAACTCCTAATATATTTACGAATTGAAGCATTATGACTTATACTCTCTTCCAAAAAAACTATCTCACTTCAATTCTGTTCCTATTGTTTATTCTGATTAAAGAAAGGTTGTCAAAGTATTCATTGCCTATTTCAGAATGCAAATTATACCCAAAGGCACAAGACTGGGGTATTTACATATTTATGGTTAAAATTATATGAAAAAGATTCTACAGAATATGACGTTCTGTTCTCTTTCTGTTTTCTTTTCGCTTCGTTTTTCCTCAAACCGAGAATGATAAAATAGACGATATGAAACGAAATGAAGAACTAGCGGGTCAGATAAAAATCCTATCTTAATGTTGATACATCTCTCGGATTTAAATGGAGGGCACAACAAATATCCAACATCTTTGACCAGAATTTGACATCGAGTTCCTTGCTGATATACAGTGAGATTTTGAGGAAGTGGAAGAACATTTTATGGATTCTTAGAACATTTTATGGATTCTTAGACCACAATTGTCTTAGTATAGTTTATTTCGTGCTGATGATCCGCTGTTTGTAGACAGTGTATGGTCTACATTCATCCTTTGATACGTTCCATGTATATAATGTAAGATATAATAAATTTGGAAATAATAATTATACAGAGTTTATGACTTTTAGCTAAAGAGTTAAAAGCAGAAACATTTCCTTTAAATACAGTTATGTATTTCTTATCATTATTCTTATCAATTCTTTTGCAGTTTCGATTTTGTTTTACAGCTCTGAAATTTGCGGATCGTGAAAACAGAGTACGTAGAAAATATTGTACATGGTCACTATCTGTAAACCATTCTATTAACATTATGCTTGTTACGGCAAGTGGTGACGATATCCAATTTATCGAAATAGATATGTTAGTATCATAAATGATTAATTCAAATTCCAAAATGAAAAAATTATATGCCTGAATAAATACAACAATTAATGCATATCGATGGCAATATAAAGAAATATAGGATCTGGAATTCAAAGGTGAGAAATATACTGCAGACTTCAGAATTTGGAGACGTCTGGTACATATATATATATAT
>JAECUM010062849.1:0-34192 GCA_016617855.1 Megalonaias nervosa
TATATATATATATTAAAACTCACAGTGAGAGTAATTTTGCTAAGTTTTGACACTGTCATATTGCATCAAGATTATTACACAAGTACATGTATTTGTTATCAGATGTATCCTTTATAATCGATGTCTGCCAGAACTATTTGTGTATGAAAATATTTCAGAGGATTACAGAATGATAATTTAAACTGGTCCACTATCGTATTCGTGGTCAAAGTGACCGCAGAATCTACAGATAAACCGGGGACATGCGGCGATGATAATATATTTATACGATGAGAATCCAAACCTAAAAGAAGAGAGTAAACAAAACAGCATCAGATTAACTAAAAGTGCCTCGTTAAAATGTGAAATTAGGACACAGACTAATATTTTTATAAAATGAGGTAATGTTTGAAAACTAATTTGATTATGGTGTGTTTTACATATCGTACTTGGAGGCCACGCATGACTAACTCGTACAGTTTGCCGTTATCTGGATGACAATCAAAACAACTGTATCTGAGAACTGACGTCTACATCAGATCTTATACTGCAGATGTATTTTCACTTATATGATTGGGGCATACCACCCTCATCCCCATTTTTAAAAATATTGAATGGAATTTTACACATTAAGCAATTTATAAATGGTTGATGACACTCAAAACTGTATATATTTTACAGTTGATGTTTATATTTTAAGTTGAACGGAGAACATCTGTACAGCTGCTTTCAATCTCAAGCTAGTACAGTAAGTAAGAGTGGCAATCTTTTAGAACCCTAACTGGATCAGCTTTTAGTATAAACGTTGCTAAGGTTATTGGTGGACGCTCGTACTTCACTGACGGAATGAAAACTCTGGGGCGTTCATCTTAAAGGTACTCATGCTTGTGTTGTTAAATGGAAATATATACATGAAATCTGACTGAAGAAATTAATCACCTTGCTACGTTGCTATAAAAATTAATAAATGCAGACTCAAAACAAATACGTCTGAGAAGCATTTACTCCTGTGTAAAAGGAAGTGTCATGCTTAAACAAGGCGTACAGAGTGTCTGCTAAGTTAAAGAATGTTCACATATGACCATATGACCGATGTTTGAACAAGGTGTACAGTGTCTGATAAACAAGGCGGTCAGAGTGTCTGCTAAGTTAAAGAATGTTCACATATGACCGATGTTTGAACAAGGCGTACAGTGTCTGATAATTCAAAGAATGTTCACATATGTCCCGTGTTTGAACAAGGCTTACAGTGTCTACTTAGAGAATGGTCACACATGACACATGTCCAATGCTTAAACAAGGCGTACAGTGACTGCTAAGTTAAAGAATGGGCAAATATGTCTAATACTTAAACAAATCGTACAGAGTGTCTGCTGAGTTTAAGACTGGTCACATATGTCCCATGCTTAAACAATGTTTACAGTGTCTGCTAAGTTAAAGGTTGGTCACATATGTCCCATGCTTAAACAAGCTGTACAGTGTCTGCTAAGTTAAAGAATGGTCACATATGTCCAATGCTTAAACAAGGCGTACAATGACTGCTAGTTAAAGAATGGTCACGTATGTTGCATAAGTTCAGAATAGTAATAGTCAATACTAGTTAGAAAGGCATCATTCTGACCAGTAAAATAATAACTTAATCATTACTGCATATTGACCTCGATATTAATAATTGCAAAACCAGTACTCATCGTTCGACTATACAAAAATATTTCTTCCAATTATTTTAGAAATTGCAACCATAATTACTAAGTTTATTCTTGCATATGTGTTTTGTTCGGTTCACGTCATTTTCCAGCACATGATAGGCAATACATGGCGGTCAGAACCACCTACCTAAGGGAAGCTAATGGTAAGCTACGTTGACTGAGAGGTGACTCGAACGCACAGCGACAGAAATTAGATGTCAGTGATATGTATTGGTTTCAAAAATGTTTCCGCACACACACACACACACACACACACACACACACACATATATATAGTGTGTGATAGATCACATACACATGTAGTGGACGCATTAGAGACTTAGTTGCAGCAAAGTAGAACATCGTTCATACTATCAACATCGAGATACTAAGCTTAAAGACGGGGGCGGGGGGGGGGGGGCGGGCAACTGAGCCATATCATTTTCTCTCGTGCAATGGAGTAGTTGTTAATTGATAAATTATGTGTCTGGTTGTTTCCATAGCCAAACCATGCATTATACCTGAACAGATATGACCACCTTTCTTGAATACCTCGTCTTTCAAAGAGCATTGTTAAAGCTGCCATTATATGGATTCGTTATGTGTAACACATTTAAATTGCATCTTGAATAACTATAAATGTATTAATGGAACATTAATGCCTCGTCAGTACCCTTTGTGTGAAACCCTGTAGTCAGAAGTGCATGAGATGCTTGTCACTAACGTACGGAGTAAAGTAAAACCTGTGAGATTAGAAAGAAGTCACTAAGGTAGGGAGTAAGGTAAAACATGTGGGATAAGAAGGAAGTCACTAAGGTAACGAGTGAGGTAAAACACGTGCGATTGGAATGAAGTCACTAAGGTACTCCTTAAGGTGATACATGTGGGATTAGAACGAATTATTGAAGGAATTTGGAAATTTTAGGAATATCATTTATCTTACTGTATCATGAGTAAGACGATGTCATGCTTATAAAAGGTTAACATGTAGGAGTTCTTCATTGTTTGAAAGAATCACACTACCGCAACTGAATTTTATGTTGATATACTTTACAGTGGTTTTTACAGTGGTTTAGACGGTTTGAGGAAGAATGCTATGACAATCTCATTTGCATATTCATTTGAACTGAAAACCGAAGTACACATATTAGCGATATTAAGGGGAGTAAATAAATCACTACAAATAATATAATGAAAGCTGTATTATACGCAACATTATTGTACTAAGCATTAAAATAAGTCGAAAAGAATTTTGACCTATATGTTGTAACATACTGAAAACATTTTTAAAAATAAATTTGTCTTTGTAATTATTTAAGATCATGTGTTCCAGTTTGCCTTTGGTGCCAAATAAAATTGTTATATCTTCGTCTGGCATCCTATCCTTATAACTGACGATTTGCTAACTGACGATTTGCTAACATGGCTCTCTCTCTCTCTCTCTCTCTCTCTCTCTCTCTCTCTCTATATATATATATATATATATATATATATATACACTAGGAAGGCAGTGAGGGTAGAGGAAGGTGCAATGAATGCTTCAAGTAAATCATGTCTCTATTCGACCTCACTTTTTGCATCCCATGATTATTTGAAGAAACTATCCGATTTAAATTGTATTTATCTCCTTTGTTATATTTCTCCTATACTTGCATGTAACAATGATCTGCCTGACACTCCAAATAAATGTCACTGACATATACCCTTTTGTCTGACTACCTGTTTCTCTATTGTTATTTGTAATGTTTAGGTAGATTTTTCAGTTAAAAATTTTGTCAGTTGACCTTAGTTCAGCTTGAGTAAGAAATGGGACGTTTTGGATCATAATATAAATACATAAAATCTTTGCTCATCCGTCATTTATTTAAACTTTTTGTAGATATAAAAAAAAAATGTTTATTGTGCACGATTTTAGAATGTAATCGCAATGGTATGTGCGTTTGTTACCAAATATAATACAATAATGATGAATGGATACTACGAAATGCATGTCTTCAATAATTAAAGACCAATTAACTAAATTAAAGAAAGAAACAGAAGATATACGATGTAAAAGGTATGCAAGTATGACGAAATTAAGTTATTATAAGTGTACGAAGTATTCTTATTAGAGCAAATAATCAAGGGAGACAACATGGCCCGGACTAAAGATTCATATTTTGTTCATACCAATACAAGCTTTCATAATAATTATTTAGTTGAAAACAATGGTAGCCTAATAGACGATTAAGATCACTGATGTACCTATACCAAAAGAATGAAAGACGAAAAGTAATAAAAAAGTAATACATTTCAAACGACAAAAGGACTATGCTAATAAGGGCCGTTTTCAAACTCTGTTTTTATGAAGAAAAATGAATAAATATCAATCCTCTTTGTGTTAGTATGTTATATAAGGTACAAATCACTCTTCTGTATTAATTATCTTTATAGATGTTTCATTTTTTATATCAGAAAACGACATTTGAACAAAGGCTGGTCTTAAAAATTTGCAGAATAAATGCTGCGTTTAGCAACCTAAAACTCCAAATGAAATAAGAGCTCTGTCTTGCTCCACAACAATATCAAATAAGACCGTATACATCATAAGCTAAAGAGTTGTATTCAAATATCATCGTGGAGCCATGTTGCACTGGTACCCAAAAGTAAACAATATTTAAATGTTACTGTGTAAGTAGCGTTTTGAATTTGATGGTGTCACATTATTTTTACCAGTCTCCACTGCACGTAAAGAAATTAAAACTAGTTTGTACCGCGACTTTTCCGTTCCTACCAGTATTGTGCTCTTCATAAAAACAAGAAGGAATAGTTTTCATTAGTCTTATTTTATTATTTTCTTATTCATTTTCTTCTTTACTTCTTTATTAACTTGCCTTGAGCGAATAGCGCAATTTTCTTGAGTTCCGCCTGCGGTAATGCGGAAAGAAAACAGAGACAGAGAGGCATCTATCTGAAATAGCATTTTATTCTTTGTCGTTCTAGAACATTGTAATATCACAAAATGACTGTCACTTCATTCATTGTCGTTCTATAACACTGCCAATTTATCACAAAATAACTGTCACTTTATTCTTTGTCGTTCTAGAACATTGCCAATCTATCACAAAATAACTGTCACTTTATTCTTTGTCGTTCTAGAACATTGCCAATCTATCACAAAATAACTGTCACTTTATTCTTTGTCGTTCTAGAACATTGCCAATTTATCACAAATTGACTATCACAGGAAGATAAGCCGGTATATTGCAGCCTATAGCTTACAGATAAACAAAACGATGTATTACTTTCGCATTCAATATTGTCGGGAGACAACAAAACTATGGGCGAAAATAACCACATAAAATCGACTGGTCTTGAAGTGAATACCGTCATTTGCACAGACACACAGATCCATCCTAAAATAAAACTATTTCATAGAGTAAGGTCAAATACAAATTATATTTACGAACATTGTATTATTTTCGATCCTTCTTCATTTAACTTTATAAATTTATAAACGTGGGGCCCGTATTGTACTATAGAATATTATAAAAGATTCTTCAAAATTACTATAAAATCTCTCTCTCTCTCTCTCTCTCTCTCTCTCTCTCTCTCTCTCTCTCTCTCTCTATATATATATATATATATATATATATATATATATATATATATATATTATTCAGCGAGGGCCAAAATTCAGCTGAATATCATCTTCTGCCGTGCATAACATCGATTAGAGAGCTGACCAACTGATGAGGGATCGCCCGTGACATGTATATCAATCATAAATAAAGACTGAAAATGCGCATATGTGTATATTAATTTCGATATTTTCTTAACAACCACTTCCATGGCAAAATCATATGAACCCAAACTTTATGTCAAGAAATGAAATTAAACAATTGCATGCAAATATATTCCAACCTGTTATGAGTGCATTATATTTAGAATTAATGAGTGGGTAAAAGCAGACAATGTATGCATTAACGCTGAAAATTATGATAATGTATGCCTTTATATGCCGCAATATCAGTTATATCCGCTTTTGCAGATCACAAATACAGGCAATTAAAATAAAACCTTGATCAGTATAGTACCAAATTTACAAATGCTTACATCTGAACATGAATATGGAGTATCAATACATTTTTTTGAAATAACAAAGGAAGGAAAGGAAAAAAAAAAAAAACAAACAGCAACAAAAAGGAAAACGAAAAGGCACAACAGCGACTAAATTGATAAAATGGTATACTCTAATGTAGTCATGTTGATTTATTTTCGTCTAGAAAATCATAATTTCTGTGAGATTCATGATTGATCAAGTTGGTATAATCACTTATAAATAAATACACTATTTTTTTTTTTTAACAGCGTTAAATAATTGCTTACGTTTTAACGTTAATTAAACAAATGAGATGGTGTAATCAGCAAAATATTCAATTGACATATCGTAGTTATATTCACTATTGTAAATTTAGCAAAAAATATAATCGTAAGTTAAAGGTTATTTTTGATACTTTAAATTGAATTTGCATGTATTATTAAACCAATTAAAGATAATAAAAAAATCACGGTTAACACTGATAGATAAAAACAAGCCCAACATACTCCATCAAGATTTGCAGAAAGGAAATCGAAGCTACAAAAGATAAAGTAGAGATGATTGTCTTTAAACTGCCAATTATAACATGAAATTTCGTGTCTGTTAAAATTTTGATTTTTTTCTTCATTTAAATCAGTGATAGGCAAATGGCATCTGGTTCCAGTAGTTGCTATCTTACTTTCATTATTATACCTTTGACTCCTGTAGACCTCTACTGTTTGGGCTTCATCGGTTAAGTCCTTCTTCTTTTGTAAACATGACAAAAAAATTAGTGTTAGTAATCATCTTGTTGTTGAAGACATTAATATTGGTTATAAAATCATTCGTTGGGTTTTAAAATCTTTATCGCTTGTTTCACTTCGTTGTGTACGTCATTTTATAGCTGTTCCATTTTATATTGTAAATTGCCAGCCTTCCAGAGATTTCTGTAGTATTCCAGGTCACTCTCTAAAGCATGAATCATGGAGTTTATTGTTATACATTTGGTTGCTGAGTGTTTGGCATTTCTCCTGGTCTTTATCTTAAAAGTTTTCAATATTCGTATTATTTAGATAGAGTATTCTAGCTCACTTTGAACAAGCCCTGTGCATCAGCATAATTTCTTCTGTTCTCGTCAATTCTCCAAAACCGAAATTTTAATGGTTCTTTCCTTCATACTTTGAATCCGTTCGAAAAAGAATATTTTGCTATTTGTTCTTTGCACATTTTAATAGTCTTCACATTCGGGTACCAATTTACCAACTGCGTAGTAGAAGCATCATTTGATTTGACTAGGTAAATTTAAACCTGTAGCGCACGTGTTTCTCGCATGTAAGTCATTGTGTTTTCCTATGCATTTTCTTAGACTGATTTAAGTCTTAATTCAGTATGGTCTCTTAATGATATATGTGTCGTTTTGTTGGGTTTACCTAATGTGAAAAACTTTTCTGTTTGAGGCATTTTAAGAAAGTTTGTAACTAATTTCCATCTTCATCTTGAATACCAATATTTATAATCTTTATTGAACCTCTCTGTAATCGAGACTCTAGCTAATAAGAGTAATAGCTGATCGAGTATTTAGTTAATGTTATTTCTCATTTCTAGTCAAATGTATAGTTTCAGATTGTTAAAAGCCACAAACTGTATCAGATTCAGAGACAGTAGTAGGTATATACTGTGAAAATATTGCATGGAGTGACTGGTACTAGGTTATATATACTGTGAAAATACTGCATGGAGTGACTGGTACTTTATAGTTGTAGTTAAAACATCCAATATCAACACTTTCTTCACCGTCTTTATTTGCCGTCATACCTCTATGTTCACGGACATTTCAATGCTGTATACGCCATCAGTTCTTAATTCTTGTAGCTGATGTGTTAAAATATGCTGTTTCCCAATTCGCTGGGAAATTATAATAATCTATTCTCAGTAAAGGGATGGACAGTTGACTACTTTATCAAGGAGATTAGCGCAATATATTTCTTTTTCATGTCATCCATCTGTAGTAATACAGGTGTCTATTTGTATACATTAATGTATCCTGTTTACCTGTATTTACTGAAAGCTTCTGTTTCAATTTATTTCCCTCCAATGAAAAACATTTTTTTTCCCAGCTGTTCTCTATTTTTCTCTATATTGAACACGTACCTTAGGATCTTATACATTAGATCTGCTGTACTCATCTTGGTTCTTCGTGGCTCCTCTCGTTGTCATATACTTTGCTTATCACGTGGGCGATATTGATCAGTTTACAAATTGGAAGTTTACATACGCATCGAGTTCAATAGCTTTCACTAAAGGTCAAAATTTCCGAATATGCTTGTTGAACAAATGCAAGAAAAGTTGTACCAAATCCAGTGAAAGCTATGGGGTTTAATATTAATGAAGTCATTCCTGAAGTAACTGAACTATCAGCCGATAAACTCTTCCCACATAAAATGACAGTTATGCAACTTTTAACCTGTTCAAAACCTTATATGGTGTTATGTATTTCTTTTGTACCTGCAACAGAACAGAAACCAGAGTCCCTACAATTTGTTTAACTTATTGATGAATTCTGAACAGTTGAAACATGCTGTGACATGTATGTTCTGTTTTGAACCTGAACACCAAATCTACATATCCAATATGATCTGGTATTTAGATTTAACCATGAAGTACCATTATCTGTCAGATATATATCTTGCAGAAAATGTTTATTCTGTTTTTCACAACTTGTTATCACTGTAAATTAATCAGCTAACAATCTTCTCCAGTATTCAATAGTACCTTCTCAATGGTTAAAATGACGTTTGTAAGTTTTTAACACATTAGCTCGCTCTTTAGTAATCCAAGCCGAATTCATTAATCCCTTTAATCCTTTCCAAATTACTACTGTGTAATCAAGATCAGTCTCATGGTCACAGGAAGTCATCAGCATACCGGTATATATATATATATATATATATATATATATATATATATATATATATATATATATATATATATATTAAACACACCCACCAAGTGGCATGAAAAGTACTTTCCCCGGTTCTACAAGAGAATGCTTGATAATATTAACAGAATTTTAGAAATAAATAACATTACCACACAGGATAGAGAATGTTTATTTCATATTCTATGCAGATTCAAACCCATTTTGATGGACACCTATCCTTTTGCCTGTATGCACTAACCCCTACACCATCTCAACCATGCATGCATCAACAAAAAATAATGATACAAAGTCAGTGGCATAGGCATTTTTTGTGCATAACAGTCACATTCATATATATATATAAGGTGTGAAGAAAAGAAGACAAGGGAGATTTCAGTGAGGGATGGAGGACACCCTTTACCTTAGCTGGGAAAACCCTCTTAGCTGAGATGTTCACATATATGCATGTGCCAAAACCTTACCGATTACCATGGCTATAGTTGCTGTCATTCACATGACAATCAAGTGCTAAATGTATAATTTGCAGTGATCAATAACTGTAATAATTACATGTGTGTAATTTTCAAGTATAGTAGAGGCTAGACTGATAAAGCTGTCCTGTATATGTGTATTCTGGTGGTCATTATTCTTATGGCCTTCGATCATGAGAATGAAAATATTACTGGGACAGATTTATGGGTCTGTGTAGTGGTAACTTCAGTTAGTGTAGTGCCTGCCATGGGAAGACTAAGAATCACACTTCCTGCCTATCTTTCCCTTGTTGTCTTTGGATTTTTTTTTTCTACAATAGCAAATAGCAAAATCAAGCCAAGGAAAGAAGAATAAAGACATTTATGAGATTCTTACCAAAGATTGTGGAATAGTCAGGAATTTTGTGATGTCAACACCCACTGTCTTTGTTCTCCCTTAAACAGGACAGCCTCACTGAATGCATGACTCAGTCTTTACCGGTATAAACACCATGATTTTGACAAAAAATTCAAGTAATAATAGCTAATTACTTATCCTAAGTGTGTTGAAAGTTTTGAAGAAGTAACCTTCTGTGATACCTTAACAGGATGGGTAGTAATGCCAAAAAAATGGGTCCTACACTTACAGATGAAATTTAAAGGCCAAGTTTTCATGTCAGTTGAATGCAGAATTGCTTTTAATGACCATTTTGTCTTCTCTGTCATTTGTGGAATCACTTTAAAGATCGTGTTTTCTTCTCAGTCAAATTTGAATCACTTCGCCTGAATGCAAACAATTACCTAAAATTTCTGTATTAGCTGCTGAAATTTCTATTTAAGTGGGAGGGGCATGCCAGAAAGTGAAACTGTACCAATGTTTTGTAACCTGCTATCATTATATGTTTTGTGCAAGTTACCTTCCTTGCAGAAATTGGATTGCCTCCCTTTAGTCTGAATTTTACAATAAGGTATCCAGTATCATAGACAGTGTAATTTGAAAAGAATAAATATTTAGAAATTGATTATATTTTATTATCATTATGAGAGGTGTTAGAATAATAATTCACATCTATTGATCTATCCCTTGTTTACAGAGATTATACTATAATTTGATTCCAATGTAATACAGAGTACTTCTTAAACAACTTAATGGAAAAGTAAAAATCATACTCTGATACCTAATATATATGTCACATATAAAAAAAAAAAATCCAAAATAAACTGCAGAAATGGGTCAAATTATTTACAAAAACCAACAACTTAATAGACGCCTTTAGATACTTAAATAAGAGTAGGGAATACATGTACAAATACGATAATAACAAAGAAAGTCATCTAGATACTTTCTATATATCAGAGGGACAAATTAATGTAGTTAAAAAATGTGCCATTATACATGAACAAATCTCTGAGCACAAATTGGTTTCAATCGATTGCTAATTACAAATACAATTAAGTGGGGACAGGGTGTCTGGAAGATGAACAGTGTTCACATGCTTGACAGCGAGTATGTGAGTACTGTTTGTACTCACCTAAATAATCTACAAGCAAAGAATTTAGAAGACATTATGAATGATTGGGAAGTAATTAAAAACGAGATAAAACGCATAACTAAATACTTTAGTAAAACAAAGAGACTTCATAAACAATGGATTCAAGAGAAATATCTTGAAATTAGGACTAAAAATAGACCACTAACAGAATTGGAAGATAGATTATTCAAACAGTGGGATAAAATAGAAAAAGAAACTACTCAGGGTATAAAAATTAGAGCAGGGAAATATGGGAATTATTATAAAAAGGGTAGGGGACTTTATAAAAGAATAGAAATCAAAAGAGGGCAACATAAAAAGTCTATCCAATTTAAAAATATAGTTCATAAGGATGTACTAGAGGGCATTAAAAAAAAATACTATGATAACTTATATAAAACTCAAAACACTGATAATGATACAATAAATAACTATTTTCAGAAAACCGATCACAAACAAATATCATTAAATGAAAGAGTAAACTGTGACAAATGTATTACTGCTGGGGAAATTCTAAAAGCAATAAACAGTTTAGAGAAAGGGAAATCCCCAGGATCTGATGGCACAATATCAGATTTTTATATTAAGTTTCAACATAAATTAGTAGACATTTTAGAATTACTTTACAATAATATATTCTTAAATGGGGAAATGCCAAAAAGCTTAAGGGAATGGGGATAGAGAAGAAATAAAAAAATTGGAGACCTAAAACTTTATTAAACTCCGACTACAAAATTTTAAGTAAAATTATAACCAACAGAATAAGAAACTGCCTAGACACAATAATAGATATAAATCAAAACTGCAGGGGGGATAGGGAGGAAAATTATAAATAATACCTTATCAATAACTGCTATAACAGATTTTTTAAATATTAAAGGAGAGAAAGGAGTCATGTTTCTGTTTGATCAAGATAAAGCTTTTGATCGGATAGATGATTTTATTTTTAAAACTCTGGAAAAATGCAGTTTCGGCCTAAATATCATTAACTGGATTAAAGCTATGTATTTTAATATTACCTCTAAAATAATTGTTAATGGAGCCCTTACTGGGGAAATAAACATACAATGCTCAGTAAGATAGGGCTGCCCCCTGTCTATGCTGCTATATGTTAGAGATAGAGTCTCTGAATATAAATATTAATAAGAACACTAACATTCAGGGAATTAGATTACCAAATTTGAAACAAGATTACAAGACTATGCTACATGCAGATGATTGTACAAACTTTACCAGAGATGGATTCTCCTTTAAACATTTACAACATGAATTCATACAATTTGGAAAAGTCTCTGGCTCTGCAATTAACCTTGATAAAACTGAAATCTTATTAATAGGCAACTGGAGGGGTAACCACCCCGGTCTCCCCCCAAAACTTGATTAAAGATCATGTGAAAGCATTAGGAAATCAATGGAAAGAACTCTACTCACAAGAACTATTGTGAGATACTAATTAAGATAGAAGCGCAAATAGAAACTTGGTCACATACAAAGTTTAACTTAATAGACCAAATACAGGTTGCTAAAACCTACATGTATAGCCAATTGAATGTTATTAAGAACATGGTGCAACTTACAGAAGCTATGATCAACAACATTAAAAGGAAAACACTGAGCTTTACTTGGAATAACAAAATCCACTACTTAAAGAAAAAACACATTTGCAGACCTAACAAGAAAGGATGGCTCGCTCTACCCAATTTAAGTTTTTAAACAGATTTAAACAGCTGAATAACTCTCCCAAATTACTGTGGGAAGCAATTTACATCTACATTTATAATTACCTATGTCATTTTAACACTGCAATCTACAAGAATAACACATTAACTAAACTATTAGAACCACCTGGATATTGTAGAGGAATTAGTGAATTAATATAGAAATATAGGGATAATCTAGGAATATGGGATGGAAGGAATAACATCAATACTATATTAAACGATACGGCCTCCCAAGAAAAACAAGAAATAGAAATCCGCCATCCAAACCTAAATTGGACAGCCATTTGGAAAAATTGGGCAGGTATAGGATTGGCCTCCATACAAAGTAGGCTTTCCCTATACCTGCACGATAAGTGGCTGACAGGCGATGCTGCTTTCAATAGGCATATTAGTTTCATACCGCAAATGTAGACTGTGCGGAAACCATGTGGATTCAAAGGATCACCTAATACTCAGATGTCCCAAAATAGCTACAGAGAGGCAAGAGTTAAGAAATAAAATTATAATTAGATATGGTGTACTAAAAGACAAGCTTCTCTTATTTACGAACAATATTAATGATAGAAAGATTTATAATGACTTAACAACTTATATTAATTCAATAATGAAAACAGTAAGTGAAGACTCTTAAAATAATAGCCACCTTCAAGGTAAATTTAATCAATGTCATACCTTAGAGGTCCTTGTATTTCACTACGACATTAATAAAAACAAATACCTTGTATAATTAACATATTATCTAACATTAATAGGAACAACAATTACACATATAATGGGACAGGGATATGGCCTTGCTGAGTAAGGAGCATATGATGAAATGATGCCTATGCTATGAGACTCACGTGTGGTAGTACAGATCGTACCGAATCTCCCCAAAAGCAGGCCAGCAACAAGAACATTACAAACACAGAAACATGGAACTAATTAATATTTAATATGAGGTATAAATACACATAACATGCACACATCCAACATTATAAATAAACATAACATGCACTCACCCAACATTATAAATATACACAACATGTACACACCCAACATTATAAATACACACAACATGCACACACCCAACATTATAAATACACATAACATGCACACACCTAACATTATAAATACACACAACATGTAAACACCAAACATTATAAATACACACAACATTCACACACCCAACATTATAAATACACACAACATTCACACACCCAACATTATATATACACACAACATTCACACACCTAACATGCAAATACTTAATTCTTTCCTCTTCTATCTATTCTTCTCCTACACGATCAAACATATTAAGCTATATCATAGGTTCCAAAATGACCCGGAAGCACGGTACTGACCAATAAGCTTCATGCAATTACCATACGTCACAGCCGAACTCCCCAAGTCATATCTGAACCATTAATTACATAACTCAAAGAATTTGACCTATAATAGCCAGTCCATACAAAAACACAGAATAACTTACAAAACAAATAGCACACACATATAGCAAACATCGGACAACACTGATCCCTGGCAAGGATCACTCTTTGTAACTAAAGCCCTAAGACCAGCCAGGGTCAAAGAGATTCTATACACTAGAGTAGGGTGGTGCAGAAACCATAGATCAAAATTAACTAAAACTGACATTCTAATAAACTTAATACAAACAACACCTACACGATGGGGGAAAACAAAACACACAAAATCCTTTAACTTTCGGCATTAAGGGGTCCCTTCTATGATGCAAGTCTGAGAGGGACCACGCCAATAAAATACAACAAAAATCTGTAAAGAAAATAAACTAAATTATTTTGTAAAGTGAAACACTAATATGCACCATAAGCTGATCAGGAAATAACATAAACCAATCAAAAGGGTCCTTATTAGCTATAACAATAAATGCAATCTGACCTACTAATCTATAATCATATGCAATGGATGGAGCTAAACAAAGTTGTTTAGAAAAAAATTGTACAAGTATATAAACAATACAAAATACACAATTTAGGAACAAATAATTTGATTTTATGAAAAATATTTCACATAAACTGTGCAAAATTGCAATGTATTTGTTTTAAATATCTTGGACCTATATTATTTATACTGCCCAATGTATTTATCATTCTCAGTCCTGAAGAAAATAAATGCCATCAGATGAACTAATGATCCCCCTGAATGACTCAAGCCATTCCAAATGTAACAGTAATATAATTTTAATATTTCACATCCAGTGACCTTGACCTTTGATTTATCTATTGCAAGTTCAAAAGAAAGCTGCCCCTCCAGAATATAGCATAACTATGGAGCTGATAAAAATTGGGTTCAGGAATCTGACTGATCATGGGGAACACCTAAAAACAATTTCAGTTCTTTTGACCTTGAACTCTGGGCTCAATGATCAATAAGGAGGTGTCTCTTTCTAAGTAGACACTAAAACGAAATGTGATGAAAATTAAATCAATGAAACTAACTTTTTGAGCAGAAACTTAACAAATAAAACATGCTAGTTTCAGCGACCATGACAATTCACCTTTGAGTCTCTGAATCAACAGGTAGCTGCCCCTGAAGTCTGGTGGAAATTAAGCCAAGCAAAATGACTTATCATACAGTGACCTTGACTTGAGACCTAGCAGCCCAAATATTGATACCTGTACCAATAGGTTAAGTACATACAAGATTTTGAGAATAAAAAGACTACAGCAAACTAGTTATGTTGCAGAAACCACATTGACTATCAATGGCTGGGAACCGCTATTGCTATACCTCCCTGCACATTTGGTAAAGGGGATCAAAAGAATATAGAGACCTTCTGCCTGCATGGCATTTATCCCGATAGTGAAGTATTTATATTAAAAGTCACCTAGAACCATTTTACTTATACAAAAACTGAGTGTCTAATCCTAAATACAAATTTGTTTTTACCAAATTAGCTAACTATAACTAAATATATTCTGTTAATATGTTTTCACTGTTAACATGTTTTCACTTATTACTCTTGATCAAATATTTTGACTCATTTCAGACAGACAGACCATGTGTCAATACTTCAACCTCTGTGCTTTAGTATTCATAAGCTATTACAGTCAAACCTGGTCCACTTACCATATTTCAGTATTTTGTTTGCCTTCATGTAGTGAACACCTGCTTAACATGACCAGTGATCTCAAGTTTTTAGTCCAATGTGTCCTCATGTTCTGTGTACTCCTACCAGTGCTTACTTGATTCCTCACTCTCTGATGTCATGCCCACGTCACTTAACCAGTATATTGCCATTTTTTTTTACTGCTTTGTTCTCTAATTACTATGTTCTCCAACCACCCTTAACAGCCAACAAACGTAATTCATGTACAAAGATTTATTATCAATTACTCTTATCCTCTAAGACAGTGACTGGTGTGATCTGAGCAGGTTTCATAATTGTATGTTTAAGAAACAGTAATTACTGCTAAACACTATTGATCCTGGTTGACTGAATAAACCTTTTAATGTAACAATTACAGTAAATGAAGGGACAAAGTTCAGTGTAGGTGCTTTCTAAACAGCATACTTAGTCAAAATGTGTTAAACAAGATAATTCCGATCAAAGTAACTTGTAGTAGCATTAAATGGGTGAAAACTTTGTGTCTGTCTGTTAAACTTGCGAATTTTGTTATAGTTGGTGCTGAATAAATGCAAAAGAACTGCTTTGGACCCAGTCATGGAGCAAGTGATTGTGTGCTATCATACGCTGCAAATTTGGTTCTCAGCTCAATGTGACTGACACTTTAATTATTCTAATGAGTGGCTGCAGGCAGCTTCTTGTATCACATAGTTTCTGGAAAAAGTTCTGCTGTTGATCTAAACTAATGAGTGATGAATGAACCCATGCATCTGAGGTTCACAAAAGTTATGAAAAGAAACATGCTTATTGTGAATGAAGGAGGTTGGTGGTTCTTACAGGACTTTTCCCTGGGTTCTTCTTCAAACAGTTTTACTGGCCACCATGTATAGCCTATCATGTGCTGAAAAATGGCTTTAAACCCAAAACAAAAACAATTAAGGATAATACCATTGATAATACCAAGGGAATTGAGAGAGTTAAGCACATAATTACAGCTTGACTGTCATGAATGGTATCATCAAATTCTCTCAGATTGATATACTGTACATCTGTATATTTGCTTAACAAAGAAAATAAAACCCCACTCAATAATAGAAAATGGAAATTTAAAAGACCTGAAAACTATCTTTCTAGGATCTGCTGTAAGCTAATTCATTCCAGCTAAGGAGAAAATTCCTGGGAAAAAATGAATGGGTTTATATAACATAATGGCAGAAATGTCAAGAGTACATAAAAGAACAAACTCAATCAATATTCAAACTTAAAGAAATTAACCAGTGTACATAATATCTGGACCTAATAAATCTGAACATCAAAATAACATTTTGAACATCAAAATAACATTCTCAATATTAAAATAACATTCTGAACATCAAAAGTAATATGTACAAACAATTTGCTAAATTGAAATGTTATTTAAAAATAACATGCAAATGAAATCTAAACATATTTTTTCAAAATTCAACAATTTGTGGCACATAACAAATAACCATCAAAAGAATAAAGGTACAAAATCAGTATATAATCTGTACTACAAACAAGTTTTATAATAGTTAATTTCATTCTTTATTGAAATAAATTTTAATGCAAATTAACTTTAACATATCAACAAAACATAGTGTATATTATATATATATATATATATATATATATATATATATATATATATATATATATATAGTATGACATGGTCCTAGTGATAAGTCTAATAAGTAGTTACTATAAAAAGACAGAGGAAATAAGAACTGAAATGTGTCCAATAAAAAAGAATCCCAAGTGGGCCTAAGATTGCTCACCTAGATAACATCAACCTAAAAAAACAAATGCAAAGAGCAGCTGGCCAAGAAATCTGGGTCATTATGATGTTTTCAGTATAAATGTTTCCAGTTTTTATATTTAGATATACTTAAGATCACATCCTCATCATTTAATCAATACTGAAAGGCCTTTATTTCAGGATGCTTCTGTCAAAGTTAATGAAATCTGAAGTGCCATTTCTGAGATAAAGTTGTGTAAATGTTTTTGTGTTGTTGGTAACAGGGGCCATATTTGGTAAAAAATCAACTTATGTTGGCTGTTAACTTTGCTTTAATTCTGTTGAGCAAGTTACTGAAACATTTGTTCAATGGTTTTTAGAAGCTATTACAGCTTTTCTATTTTAGCAACAGCATCCACATTTGATGGTAGTCTGGCATCATTTGTAAAATAAATAAAATAAAAGTCCTTCAAGCTAGGATGCTTTTTGTAATATCTGGTCAAAATCAGTTCAGTGGAATCTAAGAGATGTCAATTAAAAGACCTTGTTTTTAATAATGGCAGCCATTGGCAGACTGACATCATTTGTATAATTGTAAAGTCTGCCTGAGTTCTTGATGTACAATTTGGTGAAATTCTGCTGAGCCATTTCTGTGAAGATATTGCTTCAATTTTTTTCTATACTAATTTATAATGGCCATATCTGATGGTGGATCATCATCATTTGAACAATTTTAAAGGCCTCTATACCAAGGTACTTTCTTTCAAGGTTGGCCATGTTCTGATGAGAAGCGTTTGAAAAGATGTTTAGAGGTTTGTATATTTTTTGTAACAGTGGCCATATTTGCAGGCAAAGCATAATTTACTGAATCTCAATGCCCTCTATGCCATGATGCTTCCAGTCAAATATAGTCAAATTCTATCATCATGATGCTTCCAGTCAAATATAGTCAAATTCTATCATCATGATGCTTCCAGTCAAATATAGTCAAATTCTATCATCATGATGCTTCCAGTCAAATATAGTCAAATTCTATCACCATGATGCTTCCAGTCAATATAGTCAAATTCTATCACCATGATGCTTCGTCAAATTCTGTTGTCATGATGTTTCCAGTCAAATCTGGTCAAATTCTGTTGTCATGATGCTGCCAGTCACATTTGGTCAAATTCTATCACCATGATGCTTCCAGTCAAATATAGTCAATATCTATCACCATGATGCTTCATCAAATTCTGTTGTCATGACATTTCCAGTCAAATTTGATCAAATTCTGTTGTCATGATGCTGCCAGTCAAATTTAGTCAAATTCTATCACCATGATGCTTTCAGTCAAACTTGGTCAATTTCTGTTGCAATGTTTTCTGTGAGTGGGGCTTAAGAAGTATTTTAAAAGCTTTTCAATTTTGTGTAACAAAATCTTTTCAATTTTGTGTAACAAAATCTTTTCAATTTTGTGTAACAAAAGCTTTATGTGAAGGCAGATCTGTATCATCTGCCTACAATTTCAAAGTCCTTTGTGTCTGGATGCTTCTTTCAAATTGAATCAAATTCTTTTGAGCAGGTTATGAAATGAAGTTGTATAGAAGGTTTTTCTATTTGTAATAATATCGTCAGTGTTTGATGGTCAATGACAACATCAAAACAAAAGCCAGAGTGACATGAAAACACATCTGGATGGAATCAAGGTTTGACAATAGCCCAAGAATTTTCCAGCCCTGTGTATATATATATATATATATATATATATATATATATATATATATATATATATATATATCGTACTTTTTAAGAATAAAACTATTAACTGAGTAAAATGTACCTCATTGATTAATATTATTTATAATGGGTAATTTTATATACTGCTAGTTTTTATATATTTCCTTATTATTTGCATGGCAATAAGAAATTAACAATTGTATATTTTCATACAAATGTAAAATATAATATATCTACTTTAAAAATAAACTTTGCATAATAAATATTTTGATTAGTTATAATTGTCCCAATTCTATACAGTGTCATGTCACATTTAAATAACCCATTGTCATACCTGGTAGGATCAATGTCAAACCCTTTATTAAATTAGACATGCAATAACATCTAATATCATGTCATGTAATATCAAGGTGTTCTCTATATGATATTAAACTGGATGTATAACAAAGACCATTTCTGGAATTTCAAAGTGCAATTTATAGAAACCTAAGTAGTGCCATACAATTGTCACGCATGTGATGAATATACTATATTATCAAAAGATGATTTAAATTCCCAGCCTGTGAGTGTCATAATAGACCATATCAACTTACCTGCCTGTGTGTGTGTCATAAACACTTCCAAACCTGTGTCATAATTACCATATTACCTTCCCAGCCTGTGAATGTTATTATCACCATATTAACTTCCCATCCATTAAATGTCATAAATACCATATCAACTTCAAAGACAGTGAGTGTCATAAATACCATATTAGCTTCAAAGACAGTGAGTATCATAAATATCATATTAACTTCAGTGTCATAAACACCATATTAACTTCAAAGACAGTGAGTATCATAATCACTACATTAACTACACTGCCTGTGAGTGTCATAACTACTATATTAGCTTTTCAGCCTTTAAATGTCATAATTACCAAATTTGTTAAAATGTGCAATGTCTATTCTTCTAAGTAAGAAATAAATCAGATAATATTAATTATTGCAAATGTAAAACTCAAGATACAAATCATATCAATTTTGTTCACTACTCTACAGGTAGGATAAAATTCTCTGGAATTATCTGTTTATTTATAATTTTATGTTCTCAATTTACATAAATGTTGGACTTCACCTGTTAGGTTTGTTATTGCACATGTAGCTCCCATGAGATATATAGAACCTAATTTGTCAGCATGCAATGCCATGTCATATCTGGATCTCAAACGAAACCTTCTTGTGTCTTCCAAATGTAAGCTGAATAATGTCCACCACCTCTCCTGCATCACAAACATATTCCAGTGATGGAGACAAGACCATAGTCAAATAAATGCATAATGTTTCTGAAAATAAGTTGATTACGACGAATAGTCAACATGCATATCTTCTAATGACAAACATAACACGTACTAAGTTTTACTGTGGTCCACTGAAACCTGGAAGAGTAGCTGCATTCACAAAATTCTGCCAAATTCAGCATCCAGCTGTAAGTTAAAGTGGCCAAGGAAAGATATTATGTTGCAAATGTAATGATGTAAACATGTTGAGGAACAGAAAGCCTATGTAAGCTCTAACGCTATTAGAAACCTATTTCATCACCCTGGCTGTGTGCCAAAAATGTAGCAATTAATAAATTTGTCTCAATCTGTTATAGTCGTATCTTTGCAAAAAAAGGGAAAGATAACCATTAATGCCTCAATTAAACTTGGCTGGTTTAAATCACTTTGATAAATGATATTTGTTGTTCAATGTTATCCAGCAGCAGACTAGATTTGAGTTTGTAAACACAGCCAAATAAGTCTAAATCTAAAATGTCTCCACAAATTTGATAAAAGTGATACAAAATGTCTTGATGACATCAAATGTAATTGCATTATCTACATATGCATAAAACATGCATTTGTCCTTGACCTGATTGCATTATGAACATTTTCAGTTATAAAGGTCAAGGGGCTTGAGCATAATAGTCCTAAAAACATTATTCTCCAAAACAGGAATAAGTCATAAAGGTTCAAAAACTTGACACATTAAAAAATTCCACAAGTACTTTTAAACTGAAACTGGGTCATCTACGTATCAACATACATACCCCTATTATGTATATGTAGTCATGTTAACAATTTATAAGTTGACTGAGGTAAATATGAGAAAGCAAATCAAGATGTCTCTGCTCAACTTGCAATGTGTGCTAAGGAAAGACAGGTCTACTGGTGCTGTTCCATGTTAAATGTTAGTCACACTGTTAGACTGGTCTACATGTCCTGTTTATTGCTAAATGCAGGCCACATTAACACCTTAATATTCATGTCAGAACTAAAATTATCAGACTGGTCTACTTACCCTGTTCCATGCTGAATGCTAGCCACATTAAAACCTTAATATTCAGGGTAGAACTAAAACTATCAGACTGGTCTACACTTCCTGTTCATTGTTAAGTGCTAGTCACATTAGAGCTTTAGTATTCATGGTAAAACTAAAACTATCTGAGTGGTCTCCTTGTCCTGGCAGAACTAAAACTATCTGAGTGGTCTCTTTGTACTGTTCATGCTGAACGCTAGCCACATTAACAACTTAATATTCATGATAAAACTAAAATCATCAGATTAAGATACAGAATTTGCTGCCCTCTTGGCAAGTATCAGCAGATGGTACAGTCACCTTGGTGACAGAAGTCATGTGATAAACTGGAGCCAATGGCATTTCAGGAGGATCTCTGATGTGGGGCCTTGTTGGGGGATCTGTAAGCATCCAGCGCGAGGTCCTTAATGGGGGCAAAGTGTGAGGTCCATCATTTGATTCCCTACAAAAAAAATTGGATTCAGTGAGAACTGTAAGCACAATTTTCAAACAAAATTTAGAAAAATACAAAACAATGTAAGTGATAATTTTCTAACATTTCAAAGCACTGTTCTGTATGGAAAGTTTTTGTGATGATGCTATAGGCTTTTAATTTTAGTAATAAGAACAGCCAAGACATTTTCGTGGTCTGTCTTTGTGTTTACAGAGAGTAGCTGTACTGACAGAAGATCATCTGTAATGCATCAATTCAATGTTTATTTGATATTTGATACCTGTTTGAGGCAATCAGTCTTCAAATCATAAAATGACTCTACAACTCCAATACTAATGTTTGCTTTACATACCATTATCTTCTACAATTTTTGCAATAAACGACAAGCAAAGGAGCCTATTCTTTCACTTAGCGTGACCTACAAGGGTGGTGCTGTGGTGCAATACTTACAGGTTGCTGCATTTGTATGTGAAAATATGAACAAGTTTTTTGGACAGATATACTGCATGACCTTGTGGAGTGCACTATCCATCTGACAAAACGAGTTCATATTTTCCCATACAAATGCAGTAACCTTTTTATCATATGCTCATTTTCTTATTCTATCTAAGGCTTAATTACATAATAAAATAAGCTACAAGGAACAAAGTAATTGATTTTATGCTGTATTCCAAAATAAATACACAACTGCAGATTAATCGATACACAACAATATTAATGCGCACATAACACCGCCAAGCAAAATTTGAACTTAGTCACACGCTCAACGTCACTTTCAAAAGGAATTTTCATTTTGGTCTACTTAAAATTGAAATTTTTAGTCATATTGTGAATGAACGCTCATTGCAGCAACTTTTCCATTTGGTCTGGAATGAATGAATCTTGTTGTTCTTGTCGATTCTACTTAATTTTGTGATTATGGACCTGGATTTATCTGTGCCGATTCCACATGAAGTACATCGGATTTGAGCAGCGAAGGAGGCATCTTGCCTCATCTGCATGTGTGTTTCTATTCTTTCATTGAACGTTTGGAATCATGATGTGGGAGAAATATGAACTCTTTCAATTGTAATTATCAAAAAGATGCTATGGAATATAATGTTCATTTCATTTTGAGTGCAGTAAGGAGGATGTTACTGTACTTGGAATGTAGTCAAAATTACAGTACAATTTCGAAATGTGTAATAAAGCTTTAGAACCAATGACATAGCTCATGTAATTCGGATTTGCAGAACTAAGAAAGTGCATTTTAGGAAATTCAAGATGCAAAAATGGAAGTATATTTTTTGCCATTCTTATTACCAGCAAAAGAAGACATGTTTATGCCTGGTCACTTACATTGCTCCACCAGCTATGTTATGACCTGTATCATGTATAGCATCTATTGCTAGCCTAAATCCGAAACATTGTATCAACAAAGTTAACGAACAAATTGCACAGCAGCTGGTGTGTGACAGTCCATTCAGCAGGTGGAAATAAGAATTCTTCGTCATCTTTGCTTATTGGCTCTGCGGCCTTTACTTCTTCTATGAAAACCTTCAGTTGCATTTTCTTCCCATGAATTTAGTACTTTCACTTTTAAAATGGTTCATACCTAATATATATGCGATAGCCCTTGCCTTCAATATCATTTTCAATGCTATTTTTATATACCTAAGAGAGCACTGGTCACAGTCTGAACCATTTGATTAACGAAACGTTACAAACATTTTTCCTAACTAACTGTTTAAAGAATCAGAATGGTATTTTCAGTACTGTGTCCCTCATGTTTGTTGTGGACATTGTGAATATCATGTTCATTCATTTGTATGTTTGAAAGTTTCATGTGCGACTCAGTAAACTCGTCAACATAGTTCACTTTATCATCTCTACTTTCAAATAGATGAAACAGCTGTTTTAGTTCATCCACAAACAAATCTAATAAACTGAAACCTAAAGTCTACTGCATGAGTGTACATGGTATGTTTACAAAATAGTTCCTAATATACTACACTATTTTTATTTACACTTGTCGTGCACGTGTGAGCAATATGAAGGTGTTCAGTATTGTAGAATACTGAACGATTCTGACAACGTAAAGTTAATGGAGAAAAAAAGGAGTATATAATAAATCTCTTTACCTTAAACAAATTAGCTGTAAGTTAATCTGTAAATGATGAACTTTATCATCTAATATTAAATATAAGTGGGAAATATTTTCTGTGAGATAGATTTCACTGATTTGAAATAAAACTCCCATTTGATAGCAAAACTAGAATGAACTAACTAATGGCTTAAAAAAATTATTCTTAACATGACTTTTTCTAAATCCAATATAATTTTGGTAATTTCCAGAATATTTCTGGAAATTCAGGGTCGCCACATTGAATATTTTTCTGTATAATTGCAGCAGTTATGTCAATCTTGCAGATTTCTTTGCTATTGTTTAGACTGCATGTAAAACTCTATGGTTTTGGATGAACTTGTCTTTTGCTCCAGTTCTTTAGGAAAAAGAAGATAATAATTTCAATGGCAGAGAAGTTTTAGTGCTTTCTGATTTTGGATTTTTGGTGATACATGTATCTTGCAAAAAATTTGTGAACTTTTTGTGGTCACCCTGTGGAATAATGTTCCTGACTGCATATAACTGGCTGACTATCTTACATGTTTGTGGTTATCCTGTGGAATAATGTTCCTGACTGCATGTAAATGGCTGTCTATTATATATTTTTTGTGGTTATCCTGTGGAATAATGTTCCTGACTGCATGTAAATGGCTGTCTATTATATATTTTTGTGGTTATCCTGTGGAATAATGTTCCTGACTGCATGTAAATGGCTGTCTATTTTACATTTTTGTGGTTATCCTGTGGAATAATGTTACTGACTGCATGTAAATGGATGTCTATTTTACATTTTTGTGGTTATCTTGTGGAATAATGTTACTGACTGCATGTAAATGGCTATTTTACATTTATGTGGTTGTCCTGTGGAATAATGTTCCTGACTGCATGTAAATGGCTGTCTATTTTACATTTATGTGGTTGTCATGTGGAATAATGTTCCTGACTGCATGTATGTGGCTTTCTATTTTACA
The DNA here is from genome assembly GCA_016617855.1 of Megalonaias nervosa. Taxonomy (NCBI): domain Eukaryota; kingdom Metazoa; phylum Mollusca; class Bivalvia; order Unionida; family Unionidae; genus Megalonaias; species Megalonaias nervosa. Next base: position 24,781 of record JAECUM010062849.1, read on the forward strand.
TTTATGTGGTTATCCTGTGGAATAATGTTCCTGACTACATGTAAATGGCTATTTTACATTTATGTGGTTATCATGTGGAATAATGTTCCTGACTGCATGTATATGGCTTTCTATTTTACATTTATGTGGTTATCCTGTGGAATAATGTTCCTGACTGCATGTAAATGGCTATTTTACATTTATGTGGTTATCATGTGGAATAATGTTCCTGACTGCATGTAAATGGCTGTCTATTTTACATGTTGCCTTTAAATATGCCATGTTTTCGCACTCAGTTAAATGTTTTTCAATCACATTATCTAGTTAAAAAAACCCAAAAACTTAAAACTTTAAGTAATATGTGATAAACCTTACGATAGAACATGGTTTATTATTACAAGCATTTGACCAATCATAGACCTTGGAGGAGAATCATGTGTGGGCTTGAATGATGCAATAAGCAATCTTGCATGAAAACTTTGTGTGGCAGGTAGATTGCTTGAGATGAGCTCAGTATGGAGGATAGAGAATCTGGCGAATGTTGTGATGAATGGGCCCATTGTGTTGTGGGGCCCATTGTGTTGCGACTACAGATTCTTTCACTGGTAACACCCTGTGTTGGTCTAACAACAGGTTGAGAAGGTCAATGACTTTTGAGGCCACAGGGATGTTGTCAGGATAATATTTGCAGGGAAGGGTGGGAGGGATTAATAGCAATGTGAATGGGCAAGTAATTTTGGAGAAACATAATTTACTAAACAAATTTCCTTTTCCCATCCAATACATCACCTTATCACATTAAGATCAATCAAGACGAAGGAAGCAATGTTTGGGCATCCAACCCATACCATTGTTACCCTGTAGGAGCATGATGATGGCTCTACTGCAAGGATGAACTTCTAATGTGTTGTTAGCATAAATTAAGATAATGTCTTTATACATGTGCAAGTGTGATTGCACTATCTGGCACCTTGTTTTTGCTAAACATTCAGACATTTTCTAGGTGAATCCAGTGGAAGTTACAAGGTCATACTCAGGGCTGAGGCTTTGCCATTATGAAGGGGAACATACATGTTAACTGTCTGGGCAGCTACTGGTGGCAAGATGAGATTCAGCTCTCTCCATTGTGTTGGAAAATCTAGAATGGGCATACCAGCCAACTGATTCCACAATGTCTTGAATTGAAAGGCCAGGCTCATGGAAATCACTCTTAATTCTGCACCAAAATCTTCATGAGCCATACCTCATCCTGTGAGAGTTCAGAGTGTCCTGTTCTAATAATGCCCTTTAGCCAAGTGGCAAGCACTTGTGGTGTTATGTCATGCTTTTCTGCCAACTGGTAAAAAAAAAAAACTTTGACAGCCACCACAGATATTCTCTGTGTGTCTCAAGTAGCATCTGAGACTGCATACCAGATCCTGTAGCTTGGACTATCTGAACAGAATGACTGACAAGAGAGAGAGAGAGCAGATAGTTATTGGCTGGTTGTCAACCGATGGTAACCTGTTCACTAAACTGAAACCAGGTTGCATCATTAGTACAACTGAGCCATTGGAACAAAACTACATATAGTTCATGAACAGCAAATGCAGCTCACATAACTTGCAAGCTGAAGCTTGTGCTATCAGAAAGCAGGTCTCAAAAGATAACTGCTTCAGTGAGATGGAAGAGAGTCTTCAACTTTGGTAAGTTGAGACGAGTCAAGAATTTCCATTTGGGAAACAAGTTAAGCAAGCATGAACTGGACATGTCAAAACTGGACATTTCAGAAAGGTCATTTTTGCAGCCAATATCATCTCTTCCATGTTTGAACATGTGTGAGACTATGGTGTGTGTGATTTGGATTTTTAACGTAGCTTTAACAATTTTTCAGTCATATCACTACAATGTCTGCAGTGTGACAGTTTGTAGTGATGTCTAGCACTGGGGCATCATGCCCCAGACACTTAGCATCATATCCCACCCAGTCACATTATCCTGACACCAGGTCAACCAGTCCTAACGCTAACCTCTTAATACTGAGCACCTAGTGAGGCAGCTATTAGTGCCATTTTCATAAGTCTTTGGTATGACTCAGCCGGGGTTCAAACCCATGACCTCCCACATCCGAGGCGGATGCTCTAACCACTGGGCCACCAGAGTGGTGCAAGATTATGGAATGGTATCCCCTGACTTTGATAGAAAAGAGGAAAAAAATAGTTAATCAGTTGGGGAATGGAGGCTGACAGTGGTGTGATGCCATTTAATGCAACACCAGTCATTGAAAACATGCCATTTCTCCTTGTATAACTTCAAAGTGGCGGACTGTCTAGCTGTTGTGATCTTTTTCACAATTGAAGCAATGCTCCCCTTTTTGTGCAGGGGATCTCTGGCAAGGGCTAAGTGTGAAGGAGTTTCTCCGGACATGGCTAGAATAATGGTGACCATGACCACTTAAACACCATCGTCCTTGGTACTTACGTCTCCAATTCAAGCAGATCATTGATCCAGGATCTATTCAATCAGATAGGGGCAATCTGAACTACTTTGCAGTCCATACCCATCATTTCTGGGTTCATTTCAAGGAAGGCAAATGCCAATATTCAATCCCAGCCAGTTGATAGGGTCTATGATTCTGGGTCCAGGAGGGAGAGACGAAGGTGGGCAGTTTGCTGCTTCACCATAAACAAGTCTAGCAGCCCCATAGAGAGCAGACTCCATGGAAGATAGCTGGATGGAGAGGTAAAATAGCTGGATGGAGAGGTCACTCCATTTGAAGCTGATGTCCTCCCATCAATAATGAATCTGAGGACATTCAGCCTCCTGGGATGTGCCTGACTTGTATATTTATATCAGTTGGCGAACTCCAACAAAGGTAGTCCCATACCAAGCTGCAATGGTCTGGTGCCTTTTTCATCTGTTTTTGAAGAGGTGGATCACTAACTATGACTATACTGTATGACATTATCAGAACTGTCTTCCTTGGATGTGTTCCAAACAAGCATGAGAGGCAATGAGAATGGCCTTAATTTCCTGGAGACTAATGTGAAGAGCCTTCTCTTGCACTGTCCACTTGCTGCTGACCATTGCAAAGTACAATAGCAAGTGAACCATGCAACCATATAACGTGGCATTTGTGCAGATAGTCATTTTCAGTTACAGGGCTTCTGAAGGTATTCCCATCATTAGACATCTGCACAGGATGCATGTAAGGGTGGCTGAGGTATAATGGCCAGTTGCTGCATCAAACAGGTCAAGGAGCTGAAGAAACTCATCTACTGAAATGAATAAACTGGTGGACAATTTCTCCAATGCATAAATGATACCATCTATGCATTAGGAGTGGAGGAGACAAACTAGGCTGATAAGAGTCAGAAACTCCACACCTTGATGTTGAGAAGGGACAAGATTCAACTTCTCCATTTCACAATGACTATTCATGCTAAATTGTGAATGTAGAATAGAAGACTGCTCACGTCATGAACCAAAACTGAACTTACCAAATGTTATTCCAGTATATCATCTTGGTACACCAACATCACAGTGAGGTGCCCTGAGATGTGATATGATGTAGTCCAATGGGCTGGTACTGTGGCTGAATGGAAGGGCACAGAATTGGTAAACTATCATTTATTAGTCATGCCACCCAGTCAGATTGATGGACCTTGCGGTCTCCATCGTGAATTTTAGAGCAGTAATAAATTGGCTGAGTCTTCAAGTCAATGACAAGTCTCAACTTTCCATTGGCTTTCATAATCAGAACAAATCTGGAATACAAAGCCAGTGAGTACTTTTTTTTTCTATTTACAATGCCTGCTTTACAAACAAAAACTCTACCTCTTATAAAATGTCAGTCTCCATGGGATCTCCATCACAAAATGGGATGATGAAAATGGAGGGGGTTGCTTGAATGAGATCTGGAGCCCCTCTGAAATGACCTGATAACCCAATCGTTTTTTAAAATAGGCTGATCCAGACAGAACGAGTCTGGTGCTCACAAAAGGACTGCCAGTGGACAAAAGGCATGGCAAGTCAATGATGGTTGGTAGGAGGGTTGGAGGAGAAACCTTGTTACTTCTTCCCACTCCTGTTCTGCCTGCAGATGTTAAGGGTATACAGTCAACTAAAGCTCCCCTGGCCAGTTGTTGCTGAGAATTACCTGGATAATGAATTTTATATGACAGATGCTCAGTATTTTCTGCAATCTTTGACAACTGGGGTAAAATTCTGAAGGACAGAGGATGGCATCTCTACATCCCCCCCCCCCCCACAAAGTTTGTCAAAGATTTTGAATTTGGATAAATGCTTAGAATTCCATTTTCAAAAGATTAAGAGTGTTCCATATTCTTGCAACTCTTCAATTGCTTTTTCAAGAAACTGGATCAAATGTTTTTGGTCTAAATTGCACACACAGAACATAAAGTCCAATAATTGCATATGTGTATCCATTCCTACCATTCCTGAACCTTGAATTCCTTCAAAATTACTGGTGAAATCAATAATCAGAAACATTAGTGTCCCTCAGGAATTATCTGCATCTTCTTTTTCTCTTCATCTCTGCTGCCATCTTATGCCTATCTGCAATCTAACAGACTAGGTTTTTGTTATCTACATTATGTATAGAAAGGAAAAAACAAATTATGTGTGCCATTCCATCATAATAATGATGAAGTATATTTTTCCTTCTCCACACAGAAAACTTCAAAATTTTATCCACCCCCACCTACCCACCAAATATGACTTTCTGCTACAATTGAGTATGGGTATTTTCCCAAAAATATGTAAAAATTCTACAAACTCCTGAACACTGAATGTCACTGTACTTATGATAACAAAACCAGGCTATAAAAACATCACCACTGAAATCATGGCTTTGAAGTATTAACTCATTAACCCCTGGCGCCACGTTTACGCGGCAGGAGGTGGTAGCCTACTTCTGAGCTCTGTAGCGTCAAGGTCATGTAGGACACAATAAAGTGGGTGGTATTATAGAAAGGTAGACAGATGTAGCTTTACGATGATACCAAATAATATGGATGTTCCAGTTGCATTACAAAATACAGAGGGAAAAACGTTAACTTTTTGAACCCGAGTTTTTTCCAGCCGAAATTTGCCCGAGGTCGGAATCCAATTTTGTGTCAGGATTTTAGACCTTTTGGCCTGAGATCTAAGACAGACTGGTCTGAACTGCACACAGACAGATGAACCTTTGCAAAAAGTAGGATAAGATGGGCATTTAGAATAAAGAGTGGTCTCGACATGAAAATGATGGGTCCGTTAAGCAAAAAAAACAAAAAAAGAACTCCAACTTTTACCCTTCTGCTCATGCTCAGGCGAAATAACCAATGAAAAACGATGTTTCTAACACAACTAGGCATTAGGTTAACCTAAAATTTCTTGGAGGTTGATGTATTAGGATGTATTCAGAAATAGCCCCCAAAATGTGTTTCCTACTTGCATTTCAGGCGAAAAAGACAAAAACCTACAGGGGTTAACGGGTTAAACATAATTATTTTAATATGAAATTTAATAAACTGAACTAAGGGCAATAATTCAATGGTATTACTCTCACTTCTTTTCATGACAAACATGGTTAAATGACAAAGGAACAACTTGAATGTCACTTCATTCAAGTAACTCATGCCATCTGATCTGGACCTTCATTACAAGATATAAACTTCCTTGTTTTCAGTAACATTAAAACATTATCTCCAGTCCAATTGTCAGCAGGATGCATTTCTCTAAATCTTGTATGAAGAGAAAAATTATATGCACAGCTATAAATGCAGCCTACAGATGATTCACTGAATCATGTATTCACCCTATCTGTAAGATTATAAATTCAATATCTTATTAATTTTCTCAGCCAATATCTTGTAGATATTAAGATCCCTAGATATAAACTCAGTGGATCAAAAGTCATTTCACTAAGAAAGAATCATGACTGAATTGTCATTAAAAACTTACCTCCCCTGATCTGGGGACAAGAGGGAAAATATCAGGTTATTGATAACCAAACAGTGATTGGAGTTATCAGTGTACACAGCTTTCTGAGCACTGCCAGAGAAAAGTTTATTTTCTTCTATGTCACCCTCCTTTACATCCTTTGTTAAAAGCACATGACTTGAGTCTCCCTGGATACGATTCCTCTTAACCTAGAAAAAAGAAAAGAAGAGATTATCACATATGATATTGTCTTACAAAGAAGAGATTATTACACACAATATTGCCATACAAAGTTGAGATTATTACACAAAGGATATTGCCTTACAAAGAAGGGATTATTAACACATGATATTGCCTTACAAAGTAGAGAAAATTACACACGATATTGCCTTACAAAGTAAAGATTATTACACACATGATATTGCCTTACAAAGTAGAGACTATTACACACATGGTATTGCTCTACAAAGAAGAGATTATTAGATATGATACTGCCTTACAACATTGAGATTATTGCACACATCATATTGCCTTACAAGAAGAGATTATTACACACATGATATTGTGTTACATTGTAGAGATTATCACACATGATACTGCATTACAAAGAAGAGATTATTACACACATGATATTGCCTTACAAAACTGAGATTATTACATATGATACTGCCTTACAAAGTAGTGATTATTATGTATGATATTGCCTTACAAAGTAGTGATTATTACACACATGATGTTGCCTTACAAAGTAGAGATTATTAAACACATGATATTGCCTTACAAAGTAGAGATTATTAAACACATGATATTGCCTTACAAAGCAGAGATTATTAAACACATGATATTGCCTTACAAAGTAGAGATTATTAAACACATGATATTGCCTTACAAAGCAGAGATTATTAACACTTGATATCTGCCTTACAAAGTAGTGATTATTAACACTTGATATCTGCCTTACAAAGTAGTGATTATTAACACAAGATATTGCCTTATAAAGTAGAGATTATTATACACATGATAAATATTAACAAAATGTTTCATTGGAAATAATTAATGAAACTCAATTTGAAAAGACTCAACACATTTACTCCTTTTTTGAAGCAAATTTATAGTATGAATCACAAGTATCCTATGGTCTTTAAACAAAGTTATTTTGGTTAAATCTCAAGGTAAAATGAAAATATAGTGTATATACTCAGATATATATAGCATATATACTCAGATACATATACTGTACATATTGAAATACACAGTGTACATACTCAGTAACATATAGTGTAAATATGTGTGTGTGTGTGATTCGGATTTTTAACATAGCTTTAACAATTTTTCAGTCATATCGCTAAGATGTCTGCAGTGTGGCAGTTTAAAGTGATGTCTAGCACTGGGGGCATCATGTTGCACACATACAGCATGATGTTCCACCCAGTCACATTATCCTGACACCAGGCCAACCAGTCTTAACACTAACCTCTTAATTCCGAGTGCCTAGTGAGGCAGCTTTTAGTACCATCTTTATAATTCTTTGGTATCACTCTGCCCAGTTTCGAACCCGCAACCTCTTGCATCTGAGGTGGATGATCTAACCACTAGGCCACCGGAGTGGTCATATAGTGTACATACTCAGATACATACAGTTTACATACTCAGATACATATAGTGTCCATACTCAGATACATATAGTTTACATACTCAGATACATATAGTTTACATACTCAGATACATACCATGTACACTCAGATACATATAGTGTCCATACTCAGATACATATAGTGTCCATACTCAGATACATATAGTTTACATACTCAGATACATATAGTGTCCATACTCAGATACATATAGTGTACATACTCAGATACATATAGTGTCCATACTCAGATACATATAGTTTACATACTCAGATACATATAGTTTACATACTCAGATACATACCATGTACACTCAGATACATATAGTTTACATACTCAGATACATATAGTTTACATACTCAGATACATATAGTGTCCATACTCAGATACATATAGTTTACATACTCAGATACATACCATGTACACTCAGATACATATAGTTTACATACTCAGATACATATAGTGTACATACTCAGATACATATAGTGTCCATACTCAGATACATATAGTTTACATACTCAGATACATATAGTTTACATACTCAGATACATATAGTGTCCATACTCAGATACATATAGTTTACATACTCAGATACATACCGTGTACACTCAGATACATATAGTTTACATACTCAGATACATATAGTTTACATACTCAGATACATATAGTGTCCATACTCAGATACATATAGTTTACATACTCAGATACATATAGTTTACATACTCAGATACATACCATGTACACTCAGATACATATAGTTTACATACTCAGATATATACCGTGTACACTCAGATACATATAGTTTACATACTCAGATACATACCATGTACACTCAGATACATATAGTTTACATACTCAGATACATATAGTTTACATACTCAGATACATATAGTGTACATACTCAGATACATATAGTGTCCATACTCAGATACATATAGTTTACATACTCAGATACATACTGTGTACACTCAGATACATATAGTTTACATACTCAGATACATATAGTTTACATACTCAGATACATATAGTTTACATACTCAGATACATATAGTTTACATACTCAGATACATACCGTGTACACTCAGATACATATAGTTTACATACTCAGATACATATAGTTTACATACTCAGATACATATAGTTTACATACTCAGATACATACCATGTACACTCAGATACATATAGTTTACATACTCAGATACATATAGTTTACATACTCAGATACATATAGTTTACATACTCAGATACATATAGTGTCCATACTCAGATACATACAGTTTACATACTCAGATACATATAGTTTACATACTCAGATACATACCATGTACACTCAGATACATATAGTTTACATACTCAGATACATATAGTGTACATACTCAGATACATACCATGTACACTCAGATACATACAGTTTACATACTCAGATACATATAGTTTACATACTCAGATACATACCATGTACACTCAGATACATATAGTTTACATACTCAGATACATATAGTTTACATACTCAGATACATACAGTTTACATACTCAGATACATATAGTTTACATACTCAGATACATATAGTTTACATACTCAGATACATAGAGTGTACACACTCAGATACATATAGTGTCCATACTCAGATACATACAGTTTACACTCAGATACATATAGTGTACATACTCAGATACATACCATGTACACTCAGATACATATAGTGTACATACTCAGATACATACCATGTACACTCAGATACATATAGTGTACATACTCAGATACATACCATGTACACTCAGATACATATAGTGTACATACTCAGATACATACCATGTACACTCAGATACATATAGTGTACATACTCAGATACATACCATGTACACTCAGATACATA
>JAECUM010062851.1:0-17520 GCA_016617855.1 Megalonaias nervosa
ATACTACCGTTAAAGATGAAAAGATCAGCTTCCACTCCAAGAACACCATCGGAATCGGAAATAACGGAGCTAATTAAAGAGGCAAGAAATGAGAAAAAGGAAATTGAACAGAAAAAGAGAGCTGCCTCCTTAACCAGAGAGAGCCAGAGAAAAAAATAAGTTTGGAAGAATTCAGAGCCAAAAGAACTACTCACTAATTAATTGACTAAGTAATTAATTAATTAATTAATAAAATAATATCTATAATTGAATTTTTTTAGAATTACAAAACTTAGATATATGTACATAGACAAGAATGGAGGGACTGAACCTACCGATCTTGACTGTGAATATAAATGGAATTAGAAATAAATTAGACAAAATAATATCCCTAGCAAAAGATTATGACATAGTTCTACTACAAGAAACCCATGGAACGCCCGAACATATGGTGCAGAGACCAGAAGAACTTGACGCTTTAGTCCTCAACAGTGACCACCCAATAAAAAGTAAAGCAGGGGTGGCTACAATTGTTCGGCGCTCGGCCAAAGGATTAAACTTTGAAAGCCTTAAAACCCCAATTGATTTGCAGGGATGATTTATACATATTAAAATATACAATTGGAATATTTTTAATACATATGTACCCTCTGGAGGAGTAAGACCCAAAAAAGTTAATTTTATATTAAATGTGAACCGCTATTTACAAAACTTCATTGAAAATCCATGCATTTTAGGTGGAGACTTCAACTGGATTTTAAACGAATTGGATAAAAGTGTTAAACTAACTGATTGTGATAAAAATTTACATAAGTGGTCTAGTATTCTTTAAAAACTAACAATCTAGGAGATATTTACCGCTGGCTAAATGAGAATAAGAGAGAGAGAGAGTACACATATATATATATATATACAGGGATAACAAAGGTAGTAGGTTATACACGTTTAATATGTCAAATAATTATATTGACGCAGCTAATGCATGCTTTATGCAAGACAACCAAATAGCTGATCGCCAATCAGTAGTACTTGAGCTATAAATAATAAATAAATGCAAATGGGGTCAGGGATTTTGGAAATTAAACAATGCCCACTTGTTGGACATTGAATATGTGAAAACTATTCGAACTCACTTGGATAAATTCAGAAATGATAAATTTGGAAATATTATAGCAGATTGGGAACTTTTTCAAAAGGAAATAAAAAAAAATAACTAAATATTATAGTAAGATAAGGAAATTACATAGAAACTGGATACAAGGAAATTATATAAAGATACAGAGTAAAAATAACTCATTAACGGAACAAGATAAAGAAATAATCAAGGAATGGATGATAATAGAAAAACGAAGTAACCCAAGGGGTCAAAACCAGAGTAGGAAAATTTGATAATTTATATAACAAGGGGAGAGGCCTATACAGAAGAATGGAGATCAAAAAAGGTGAAAATAAACAAATTGACGCAATTTGCATAAACAATATACTTTATAAAGATAAAAAGTCGATACTAGAAGGGATTAAAGATTATTATACCAAAATTTATGAATCACAACAAACTGATATAAATATTATGGATAGCTATTTAAAACAAACCAATTATAAACAAATATCTACAACTGAATATGCAAATTGTGGAAGATGTATTACTACTAACGAAATAATTACGGCAATCAAGAGTCTGAAGAAGGGGAAATCTCCAGGTTCGGACGGGATTACGACTGATTTTTATATAAAATTTCAAATTGATTTAGTGGAAATTTTAGAACTACTATATGATAATATCTTACTACAGGGAGAAATGCATAAAACTCTAAGGGAGGGAACTATAACACTAATCTATAAAGGGAAGGGGGATAGAGAGCAAATAAAAAATTGGAGACCTATAACATTATTGAATACAGATTATAAAATTTTAAGTAAAATAATTACAAATAGAATAAGGAAATGTGTGAACACATGAACTGGAATAAATCAAAGTTGGGGGGGGGGGTAGGTAGAAAAATTATCGATAATACACTCTCAGTAGCAGCAATAATAGATTTTTTAAAAAACAGAGGTGAAAAGGGAGTGATGTTCTTATTCGATCAAGAGAAGGCTTTTGATCGAATAGAACATGACTTCATATACAAAACGTTAGAGAAATGTGGTTTTGGGATAAATATTATAAACTGGATAAAAGCAATGTATAACAATATCACTTCAAAAATATGTATTAATGAAGCCTTAACAGAAGAAATTATGATGAAAAGATCAGTTAGGCAGGGTTGTCCCTTATCTATGCTATTATATGTGATAGCAATTGAATCCTTGAACATAAATATCAACCAAAACATCAATATTCAAGGAATTAAAATACCGAATTTGGACTATGATTTCAAAACTATTCTACATGCAGACGACTGCACTAACTTCACCAGAGACGAACATTCCTTTAAACATTTACAATATGAATATCAACAATTTGGCAAAGCCTCTGGTTCAACTATAAAGTCATGATAAAACATAAATTTTATTGATAGGAAACTGGAGGGGAAACCACCCCTGGCTTCCCCGCAATCTGATTAAAGATCATGTAAAAGCATTAGGAATACATTTTGGAGAAAACTCTACTCACCTGAACTTTCATGAGTTAGTAATCAAGATTAACGCGCAAATTGAAATTTGGGCGCATTCAAGGCTGACTCTAATAGACCGCATACAGGTAGCTAAAATGTACATGTATAGCCAATTGAATTATGTAATGAATTCGACACACCTTACAGAAGCAATGATTGGAAATATTGAAAGAAGAATATTGAGCTTCATTTGGAATAATAAAATCCACTATTTAAAGAAAAATTACATATATAGACCGAAAGATAGAGGGGGACTGGCTCTGCCAAATCTGAGTTTAAAACAAAAAACATTTATATTGGATAGATTTAAAATTTTAAATAATTCTCCCAAACATCCATCGGAAGCAATATATATATATATTCCTATTTGGCTATATTTGTAAATTTAATAATGAAATTTATAAAAATAACAAACTGACCAAATTACTAGAGCTTCCGGGATCTTATAGGAGAATTAGAGAACGATTATATACATATAGAAATAATCCTAGATTATGGACTAAAGAAAACGATACTTATACAATTTTAAATGAACTTAAAACACCAAGTAAACATGAAATTGAATATCGCCATCCTCAATTTGACTGGTCGGCCATTTGGAAGAACTGGGCAGGTATAGGATCGGCCTCTGTTCAAAGCAGGCTCTTCCTATACTTGCATGACCAATGGCTGACTGGGGAAAAGGAATTTAACAAACATTTGATAGCCTATTTACCAAAATGCAGATCATGTTATAAATATATAGACTAAAAAAAGACATTAATACTGTACTGTAACAAAATGAAATCAGAGAGACAGATTCTAGAAAATAAACTTAGCAACAAATATGGCAAATTTCATATTAATCAGCTAATATATACAAATAATGTTAACGATAAAGAAATTTACAATGAAGTAGTCGAGTATATCAATACGATTATGAAAAGCAAATTGGATCTTAATAGTTAACCATTTGGACTTTAGTAGTAAACCATTACTGGAAATAGATATACCTGTGAGGATTTTTCGGGTTTTTTTGGGGGGGTGGTGGTGGTTTTTTTCTTTCTTTTTTTTTTTTTTTTCCCCACTCACAAATACAGAACAATTTATACAGACAGAGAAATAGCTTACCTTAAGGGGAGATCCGTATGGTACGAGACCTATACTACGAGACTAACGCGAGGTAGTACGGCTCGTACTGGACCTCCCAGTAAAATGGAAGCTAAGTAAAGAACATTACGAAAACACAAATACTGCACACACCACATCAATACTTTATTTAATTTTTTTTTTCTCTCTCTCACTAACTCAAGTACCTCTTAACTCCTTATTATAGCACACACTAAATCCTCGGGGGCCCCGAGTGGCCAAGTGGTCTAAAGCGCTCTCCGTTACGGATCACTGCCATCTCACCTCTGTCTGCGTGGGTTCGAGTCTAGGATTCGGAAAATGTGGATATGGGAGAAAGCTTGCCGGTAGCTTCTCGTGGGTCGCTGGTTCTTTCCGGGGATTTCCCGGTTTCTTCCTCCACCATTAATACTGGCCGCCATGTATAGCCTATCGTGTGCTGAAAAATGGCGTTAAGCCCCACAACAACAACAACAACAACATTAAATCCTCTAGAACTTTTAAAATAAATAACAACTATAAGAATTTGATCTCTCAGCCAGTCCTAACAAGTATACAAATTAACGTACAAAACATATAGAATAAACATATAGCACTACACAGGACAATACCGATCTCTGGCAAAGATCACTTTAATAAATAAACTCCAAAACCAACCTGGGTTAAGGAGTATTTCACACTAGGAATATAATGGTGTATAAACCCTAATTCAAAATTCTAAAAACGAAATTCATAAATTAAATACAAATAGCACACACACTGGAAAAATAACAACACATAAAAGCTCTTTACTTTTTGGAACTAAGGGGTCCCTTCAATGATGATGAGTCTGACAGGGACCACACAATAACGGAAACTAAGAAGACAATGAATTGGGGTGCACCGGCCGTGGAGACGAGAAGCGATGGCATAGCAGCGGCTACCAAAGTCAACACAGGGCTACTTCCAGTAGAGATCGATTTCAACTGGGATTTAGTAGATTTTCTCTCTTCGCAAGATTTTTTCCGGTACCAGTACCTTCACCACCTTCTCCTTCTTTACCACAGGTCGAGGATTTTAAACAGAGACAGAAAGAAGAACTGGAGAAATTTTTACAACAACAGAAAGAAGCAGAACAAGCTTTTCTCCTTGAACAGCAACAGCGAGAAGAAGAGGCAAGAAGGAAACGACAGGAAGAAGAAGAAGCAGAGAAGAAACAAGGTCTAGAAGAGAAGGAGAACAGTGAAAGTCAAACGGTAACGGTACTCTTGGACATTTTGGCAGAGTTAAGAAGTCAGAAACAAATGTATCAGACTTCCTTATTACGACTCATGAGAAAAAGACCTTCCGGAGCCAAACAGTCCAACCCTGTTAGTACGCCGCAGATACCACCCCTAGTGATTTCTACCCAATCATCGACGGGAACAGGTTCAGAAGTTGGCCTTGGCCGTGGCAAAGGTTTAAGGCAGTCAAAGCTGATTGCTTCTCGTTCCTGAGTTTGTTTTATTTTTATAAAATACAAACACCCAACAGTCCTTTTCAGGACCACTCACCTCTTTCAAAAAGAGATAGGATTCATTTTGCCTCAATCAGTTAAAACTGAAAATCCCTTTTTTTTAACCCTATGATGTATGTGTGTGAGTGCGTGAGTGTAGACCCTTATTCTAAAAAATCAAAACTAGGAGACACGTTTTTCTGTCTGGTCTATTCTGGTACACATTTTTCAATCCAATTCACAACACAACACAACACTTTAAAAAGTTCATAGACTTCTTCTGTGACTTTTTGTTCACTCACTCTGTTTTCTGATTTTCTTCACTTTCACAGGTTTTCCTCCTCTTCTTCCTGACTTTTTTCTCGTCTTCTTTTCTTCTCTTTCTGAACGTTCTTCCTTTGTCGAGGGCACCTCTCCTTCTTCCTCCTCCTGCTCCTGTTGTTTCTTAGGGAGATCTGAAGACCAATGTCCTGTCTCTTGACAATGATAACAGGTATCTTGACTTTTGTCTCTTTTGACACTGGTCTTTTTTTTTTGACGGTCTGGACATTATGTAGCCCAATGCCCTTTCTTCTGACAGATATAGCAAGTATCTTGACTTTTATCTCGAAAGGAGGGGGAGTAGTCCGTCGGCTTGTCTGAAGAAAACTTTCGTATGACACCTCGCAAAGCTCTAATCAAAAGTTCGATGTGTGTGGGTTCATCCATCGTGCTGGTCGGCTTGGGATTGAAATGAATACTGAAAGTGAAGGCACTAGCACTTTATACATACACTGGTCTGACATGGATATAAAGGTGTCGATGGCATTTCAAATGTAGTCATTTGACTTTTTGCAGTCAAGATGAAACGATCGCATCATTTCGTAAGGAAAGGAGAAGAAAGTAAGAGGAAGAAACGTGATTTATTGCCTCGCACAGTAGCTGAAGCCTTGGCTCAAATTCATGCCAGCGATTTTGAAGAATCCAGACCCAGAGGGTCTACACCAAACCAAAGTCCGTCATCACCACCAGTAAACACTGAAAAGTACTACCACATTCGAGAGACGGACAAACGTTCCTCTAAAAAATTTAGAACCGCAGCCTACACGTACACGGTGAAGTTTAAATATTTCAAGTCAGACGTACCGTTGGAGAAAGTAGAGGGGTTCATCAGCGATGTGTGGGATTCTTTGTTAGCATCACTGAAACAGCAATGTGAAGCCAAAGAAGACGATCGCTTGAGACTTTCCATTCATCACGACAGTCTGAAATCCCCCGTTTGGATCGAGTTTAGCAACCCAGCAGAATTGACACCTTCCAAAGTCATGGACAAGATTCAACACGTGCAACAATCCAACGACAAGTTTCACATCACCGATGGAAAAGTGCCACTGTTCACGACCCACGTTTCTCTTCCCCAAATGACCGGACAACGCAAAAAGATGTTATTGGTGGACGACATTCGCAGCATCAAGTGCAGTATCGTTAAAATTAACAACACTCAAGACCAGATGTGTTTAGTCCGTGCCATCGTGGTGGGATGAACGTATGCCGACAAGAACGACACAGCAGAATGGAAAAGAGCCTGGCAAACTCTTCAAAAATCTAGCCGATCCAAACAACGAAAAGAAGCAGAACACCTGTTACAGCAAGCGGGAATATCCAAAAACACATTCCTGAAATGCAAAAATTGCAAGACGTCTTGGCTCCACGCTACACGTTGAAAGTACACTCTCAAGAAGTGCGCAGACCTCCGTTGTTTTGAGGCAAAAATTTCAAAGACGGAAAATGCATTCACGTCTATCATCACGATGAACATTTCACCGGATTCCTGGGATACAGTTATTACTGTGAGAAATGTGACTATGGCTATAACAATCGAGAGCAACACGAGCATTGCGGATCGAAATGTCAGGGATGTTTGGCCCCTAAACCCTGTCTGGACGAAGAACAAGAACGAGTGCATTGCCCATCTTGTCAACGCAATTTTGTCAGTCCGACCTGTTACCAACAACATCTAAAGACGCAAGGTTCACAGCAGAAATGTGATTGTCAACTCCTGAGATTGTGCTCACGTACACGTTCAGAAAAGAAACGATGTCACATTTGTCACCAAATCGTGGACTTGGAACAGGAATGCTACATTCAAACATGCCATTCCAAACATGAAGAGGATAAAGATGACCAGAAGAAAGGCAATTTCATCTTTTTCGATTTCGAATGCATGCAAGAGACCGGCATTTACATTCCTAATTTCTGCGTGGCTCATCGAGCGTGCGAGAAGTGCATCCAAGAGCCTATCTTTAATCATTGCCCTCATTGTAGCAAAATTCCTGGAGGACGTGAAAAAATCTTTCGGGGACCAAACACGCTGACCGATTTGCCCAATGGATCTTAGACCATGTCAACAAGACATGGAGCCAAGAAGACATCGAACGTTACGGAGATTTTCATCGCTATGCCACGGTGATGGCATACAATTTCTCGGGATACGATGGTCAGTTTCTTCTCAGATACTATACGGAACAAAGTACCGAACGTCCTAAAGTGACTTTGAACGGAGCCAAAATCATTTCCATGCAAGTGGGACAAGTGCAGTTTAAAGATTCGATGAGTTACTTGGCCATGCCATTGAGTCGAATGCCTAAAACGTTTGGAATGACAAAAATGGCCAAAGGTTATTTTCCGCACTTTTTCATACCGAAGCCAATCAACATGCCATTCTACCCCATTTGCCTGAGGCTCACTACTACGACCCCGGCAACATGCGTACCGAACACCGAGAAGCTTTCTACGCTTGGTACCAGACTCACGCCTCGGACCCTTTCGACTTTCAGGAAGAAATGTTAAAGTATTGTCGTTCCGACGTGGACATTTTACGGGGTTGCTGTGGAAAATGTCGAGAACTGTTCATGGAACACGGAGGGATCGATCCTTTGAAAGAAGCTTGCACCATTGCCAAAGCGTGTTCCTTAGTGTACCGTCAACGATCCATGTCCGAAAACACCCTAGCTGTCATAAGTCCTCAAACGACAAACTTTGTCAAACGTAAATACTCGGTTAAAGCCCTTGCTGGTTACATTACTTGTCTAACAAGGAAGACAAATGGATCCAAGATGCTCGCAACGGAGGAGGCGAAAAGACCATCGGTGGATGGATGGGACTTAGAAATCCCTAAGATCGTGTACGAGTTTAACGGTTGCTTATTTCACGGATGTCCCATCTGCTACCCTCAACGTGGCACTAAAAATCAGTTTTTACAACGGACCATGGAAGACTTGTACCAGACCACTTGTCAGCGGCGATTGAAGTTAGAACAGCAAACATACCAAGTGGTAGAAATGTGGGAACACGAGTACGATCACCGATTGAAAACCGATCCCGAGTTTAAACGCATCGTGGAAAGTTGCAATCTAGATGACCAACTGAATCCTAGGGACAGCTTGTACGGAGGACGGACGAATGCCACCTGTTTGCTGTACCAAGCCAACGAGGAGAAAGGAGAAGAAATGAAATACTTGGACGTGTGTTCGCTGTATCCCTACGTGTGCAAATATTGTTACTTTCCCGCTGGGCACCCACAATTGCTGACGAAACACATCGACGTGGACAACATTCGACAATACGAAGGATTGATCAAGTGCAAAGTCTTGCCTCCCATGAACTTGTACCATCCCGTTTTACCACATCATTTCCAAGGAAAACTGATATTTGCCTTGTGCCGTACTTGCGCTGAAACGTGCAACCAAGACCATTTATGTCAGCACACCCAGGAAGAACGCGCCTTGACATTAACGTGGGTTAGCGTGAAATTGTTCAAAGCTCTGGACCTGGGATACCATATGTTAGAAGTGTACGAAATTTACCACTTTCCCAAGACAGAAAAATACCACAAGGGTGACGAGACACAGAAAGGCATTTTCGCAGACTACGTGAAAGCCTTTTTGAAAGTCAAACAAGAAGCCAGAGGCTATCCTTCCTGGTGCCACTCCCCCGAAGACCAAAAGAAATTCAAAGAGAAATACTGGGAGCAGGAAGGCATCACTTTATACCACATCGAGAAAAACGAAGGAAGGCGATCGTTTGCCAAGGTGACGTTGAATTGTTTGTGGGGCAAAATGGCACGAAGTATTTGACAGAACCTTCCCGCTACTTCCAGATGATTCACCACCAAACCAAATGCATCAAACATGTGGACGTCGTTTCTTGAGGACTTGATCTTAGTCAATTACGAAGAAGAACTGGACTTTGTAGAAGTCGACGAGTTTGGAAATATCATTGTGGATTACGTGACAGCCCATGTTCGCTTAAAATTGTACGAAGCTTTAGAACTCTTAGGAAATCGTGTGCTGTGCTTTGACACGGACAGTTGCATCTACATCGATCGCCTGGGTCAACGTCACCCTGACATCGAAGGAGATCTTTGAGAAGCCTGGACGGACGTGCATCCCGACCACAAGATTCTAAGTTTTGCTAGTGGCGGTCCCAAAAATTACGGCTACGAATACCGAGTCCCCCAAGGAGAAGTGCACACGGAGCTTAAAGTGAAAGGATTCACTCTCAATTTTCGCACCAGTCGACTGGTGAACATTCCTGTATTGAAAGAAGCCTTGCAGTCTGGAGAGGATGGAAAGTATAAAGTGACCACCTACGAACCTCACAAGACTGTACGTTTACCCACACACCAAATCGTCAGTCGACCCTTGGAAAAAGTCTATCAAATCGTGTACCAGAAGCATCACTTTACCGTACGGTCACGCTGGTTAAAAAATGGTTCCAAGACGATAACCACCATCAAGAAGGATGACTTCGACACAGGAAGAATCGAGTGAGAGACCAGCTGAAAACTCCAAGTTCAAACGATACCATATTCTCTCTTGATGCCTGACTATTGTAATTCTAACAGTCGATTGGAAACGTTTCAGAAATGGCCCACGGATAGGGAAGGATTACCTACTGCGAATGTTTTAGCTAGAACAGGATCTGTCTAGTTGGGACCTGAGACTGGATTGGAATACAAAGTACAGTGTTTCAGTTGTGGTCTGAGGTTGCGTATGGTTCGATGTATCTATCAAGACTCAGCTATTCTGGAACATACTCGATGGTCTCCGCACTGTCCTTACCTTTCTATGGCATTTCCACCCATCACACTAGGTTTCAGATATGACGGTACCTTAGAGATGGTAGTACCGTTGTCCAGGGAGAGATAAAGGAAGACTTCCAAAACTAGTCATAAAATAGGAACGATGTACAAGTTGATCAAGATTAAAAACGAAATACCATCCGTTACCGGAAACTTGGATTTTGCAAAATATTTTCGATTCCCTGTAGAAATAAACCAAGGACTGAATTTGATCTTTGTGTTCTCCGATGTGGTGGAGTTCAAGGTGGTGGAACACACCTCCGTACCGTTACTGCGTGTCATTCCTTTCAAAGTGGATTCTGCTACGAACGCTGACGAGGAAGGTGGAAACACCTATCACGCTCACCGCGAATTTGTACATCCTCACTATTTACCCGTCAGTAAGTCGTATTTCGACACTGTCAACATTACTATAAAAGGAGATCTGGGACAAAATATTACATTCACCAAAGGGAAAGTCACAGTGAAACTCCATTTTCGAAAACAATTACTCTAACCCCTTGTCGGTAATGTATCCTGTTTACCAAGGAGTTTCTCGACAACGAGAACATGGTTTAGGAAATATACTGCAATCGTCCTTTCGTTCGGTGGCTCCCGTTTTGAAACCGATGGTGACACGGGGATTGCACGCCTTGAAAGTCTCCAAAATGTCATCATTGACAAAAAAAACCCCAAAGAAGCTTACTTGAGAGCAGGCAAAAATGTCCTGCTTCAAACAGGCAAAGACATTTTGGGCCGACGAGAAACTCCTATAAATGCCCTGGACGCTGCCGAGTCAGGCGTTCCTGCTTCCCTAACGCCACAGCAAGGACAAGGCAGAAAGAGATGACGAAAACACCCCTTCAGAGGACTTAACACCCCTAGAGCTAGAAAGACTAAGAAAAGAAAAACCGTCCGATACTTAGAGGTTTTTGATTATTAAAAAATCACAGAGAGAAAGAAATAAAATGATGCACCGTGAGTCTTCCGCCTTTTCCAAGTCGGAACTGGGTCTGTTTGCCATGCCATCCACCATGATGATGATGTAAGAATCCCAATGGGTCGAATTTCATTCCGTCTCCTCTTTGACGGATTCAGCTCCCATCGAGTTTGAAATCAAAGGACAGCCCGAAGATTACATCGATCTGAATAGCAGTTACTTATATCTGAAACTCAAAGTAATCAAAACCGACAACACCAATCCGGGAGACGATGCTAGAGTAGCTCCCGTCAACAATTTCATGCATTCATTGTTCAGCGAAGTGGATTTGTACTTGAATAACAAACTGGTCAGCAGTAGGATGGATACTTATCCTTACCGAGCGTACCTGGAAAATCTCTTGAAGTACGGAAAAGAGGCCAAGAACACTCATCTGGATGCTTGCGTGGTTTGGAAACCTGACACCGCAGGTGAGGACAAGTTTAAAGACACAGCCCTGGCAGTAGATGACAATCCTCACAATGTGGGCTTTAACGACCGTCGAAAGAAAATCCTGCAAGGCCGTAGTTTAGAACTGATGGATCGTTTGTATTTGGACATGTGATTGCAAGACAAGTATTTCCTCATTCGCCTGAGACTAAATCTCAGCAGTGTCGCTTTCCATTTGATGGCTCATGCCAACGAGTACAAAACCATCATCCAAGAAGCCAGACTTTACGTGAGCCGCGTAGAAGTGTTATCTAAAACGGGAAACGATCAGTCACACGTTGAGCAGAACGACCGCCAAGTATCCGATACGACGCGTATATATGAAAATTTTCACCATTGCTGCTGGACTCCGATCCAAGATCAAAGATCATCTGTTCCAAGGACAGTTACCCAAACGTTTAATCGTTGGTATCGTCAGTAATGCAGCCCACGATCAAAATCCTTTCCAGTTTATGCACTACAGAGTGTCCAAGATCGAAATCAGTCGCAATTGCAAGATCTTGTGTACCAGATTCTTCGAACCTAACTTTGCCCAGAAGAATTGCTTGAGAACGTACTTGTCCCTGTACGAAGCTACCAGGCAACTAGGAACCAACACGAGTCACGGTATTTCGTGCGAAGATTATGTAAGAGGTTACACTTTGTTGGCCTTTGATTTCACTTCAGACCAAGGCAGCGACGAGGGACATTTCCACCCTATAAAATGCGGTTAACTGCGTGTGGAACTTCAGTTTGCAGAAGCTCTCGCCGAGACGGTGTATGCCGAATTCCATAATACCATATAAGTCAACAGTTTGAGAGAAGTCATTCTAGACTATTAGAAACTATGGAAGACTCCTATCCCTCTTTGAACAGTAGAGAATCGTTGGGAATGGAATGGAAGGATACCGTGAAAGCAGAACCCCAAGACAAAGACGAAGAGGACATAGTGGTCACGTCCAGATGGGCAGAACAAGAACAACATTTAGTGTCCTGTTTTGCCAAACACATGGCAGATAAAATCACGGAATTGACCAAGAAAGATTGCTATGGATGTCAAAACGATCGTCCCAGTCAAATTCAACACGATAAATGTCTGATGATGAGCCAAGAAGAAGAATTGGACGAGTATCTGGACGATGCTTGGAGTCTCATCTCGGAAGAAGCAGTGTTGCATGAGTGGTGTAAAGGCTTACGTGATCATTCCTGCCCTCCATTGACTACTCTGGAGATCTATCGCATCAAAGCTCTCTTAGCCCAAAGTACGGAGCCGAAGCAAAGAAACGGTTACTTGTCAGAAATTTTCAAACAAAAAGCCAGAATTGAATTGATGACTTATCATTACCTGTGAACAAAAAAAAAAAAAAAATGGATACCTGGGAACTTTATTACCTTTTGAACAACAGTTCGTACACTGCTTCTTGGAATCCTGTCGTGTGCGCTAAAGATGAACTACCTTATCGCACACCTCAAGACCATCAAGCTTATGTCATCAACACGGACGACAGTCATCTCCCAGGAACCCAATGGGTCGCCGTTTACTTCCCTAAAGATGACTGTGTGGAGTATTTTGAATCGTATGGATTACCACCTTTGGAAGACGACATCATCGACTTTATGAGAAGAAATGCCCAGACGACACGATTCAATAATGTGAAATTACAAGGCACAGATTCCATGTTGTGTGGACAATATTGTGTGTATTTTCTTCATCAACGCAGTCTTGGATATCTTTTAGAATATTAGTGACTTATTTTAATCGTAACTCTTCTAGAAACGATGAGAAAGTAGATCGATGGTTTTGTGACCATTATGGCTATCTTTTGTCTTTAACTAGGATACGTAGTGTACATCAATGGCCCAACGACTTCCATCAGTGGAAATCTAACATGATGTCACAACGTTGTCAACCTTGTCAAAAAAAGTTTGTTTAATGTTATTGTTAATTGTTAGTGGTTAGTTGTTTGTTTGAATAAAAAATGTTGTGTTTTGAAAAAATGTGTCTGTGGTATGTTTTTTTTAATATAAAAAAAATGTGAATATATGCTCTTTGACTTCTCTCTATCCCTCACCATGACATTAAGTATCATAGCATTCCGATCCAACAAAAACCCAGTAGGGGTGTTTTCTATCGCGTCCGCGTTGGAACCATATAAAGCGAGGCAGTCTCCAGTCTGGCCATCCATGGTTGACACGTCCATCTATGAACATGCCTTCCAGACTAGCCAGCTGAACGAAGCTTACGTGAATTTACATCGTGTCAGGCAAAACCTGATACCAAAGCTTGAAGAGATAGAGAATGTCAAGATGTTAAAAGTGACCGAAGACCTGATAGAAGAACTCTTCAGAGAAGATATCAAGAAAGAACAAGAAGAATGGACAGAGAAGTAAAGACTTCAGAAGCAGCAAAAAGAACAGCAACAACAACAACAACAGCAACAGCAGCAGGAACCAGACAGAGGTTTTGTCGAATGTCGAGTAGACACCAAGAAGTTCTCCTTCTCTTTCCGCAGAAGCAGACCGTATCCTGTAGGAAAGCCTACCGCCAGACGGGGAGGCAATCTTAGACAGTAAAAGATTGTCATCACTCCCCCGTCAATAAAACATCACTTTTCATGGCTACCCCAACAATCTAGAAAAGACATACTAATTCAATTGCCAAAAAAATGTGTGTGTTTATGTTAACAAATAGAAGTGTGTCTATAAGCACTTCGTTTTTTTTGTCTGTAAAACTTCACACTTCGTTTCTCTGTCTTGTCCAATAGTGTGTGTCTGTGTTTGTAAGTAAAAAAGTCAACGTGAGTGTTTCTTTTAGGTCCGCGCGTTCCATATTTTTTGGTGATGATATGGGCATTGTAAGTTTTGGTGTCAGGGGATGCTTTCCTTCTCGTCCGTGCTTCAAGGATATAATGCGGTGCAATCGTCAGTCTGGCTACCCATCGTTGACGTATCAACAGTGAAAATGAGTAATAGAATTGCCAAGCTGCTAGAACTCCAAATGCACCTAGAATATGCCAGGCGCATTTTAGATGAGCTGGCTATGGAGGCAATACAGGAGAAAGCCAGAATAGAAGAGAAGGAAGAGAAGAGGATAAAGAAGAAAGAGAAGAAGGAAGGGATCTGCCTCACCTCATGCTAAGTCCTGTGTGTGAGGTCAAACCTGAGGTGAGGACGCCTCCACAGCCAGTACCAGCACGACAACCAGCACCATATCCACTACCAGCACCACAACCTCTACTAGTATCACAGCCACTACCAGCACCACAACTTCATCATCCACGGTTGTGGTATAGGAGAAGGAGGGAAGCTTTCACTATCCCAGAGACGGAAAATTTGGATAATGAAGCAACTCAAGCCCCCTCTGCACTCCCAAGAACAACACTAAATTGGGAGCAAGGTTGGAGTAGGAGATGCGTGTGTGGTGCCCGCCCTGGGAGGTGCCAGCATTAGCCAGGTGCAATTGGAGTTTTTTTTTTAAAAAACCCAGCCCTTCTCAGGGCTAACCAGATCTCTAGAAAAGAGAGACTATTCAAGTTGCCAATTTGTGTGAATGTGTAGTAGCGCGACTATAAACACTCACTCCTTTATTGATGTGTGTGTGTGTGTGTGTGTGTGTGTGTGTGTGTGTGTGTGTGTGTGTGTGTGTGTGTGTGTGTATGTGTGTGTGTGTTGTGTGTTTGCGTTCGTTTGTGTTTATAGTATATAGGGTGTGCTTTATGTGTTCACGTTTGTTTGTGTGGATAGTAGATGTGGTGTGTTTGTGTGCGTTCGCGTCCGTTTGTGTGGATGGTAGATATGGTGTGTTTGTATGCGTTCCCCTTCGTTTGTGTGGATAGTAGATATGGTGCGTTTTTTACTTCTCTTCCCGTCTGTGTGTTTAGTAGATAATATGTGAAGTGAGTGTAACGGATGTTTTCTTTCACGTCCGTGCTCCACGGATATAAAGCGGAGCGCTCATCAGTCTGGCTACCCGTGTTGATTAGTCAGCACCTTTTGAAATGAACGTGTTTAATCAGTTAAAATACAGTTGGTACTGGATAGTGGATGGAGCCTAGGTAGTGGAAAGGCTTGAACAGGAATGGAGGTTTCCAGGCAGCTTAGACTATGCGAACAGCCTGAAAGTAGCCAGGCATGAAGTACTAGGCATGATAGAGGAACAAGTACAGAAGTTAAGAGGTTTTATTCAACCTAAATATGTAAGAGTAGGCACCTTGAAGCAGGCCCTTGATGTTATCATAAGAGTGAGGTGCTTTTTGGAAGATATATTCAATTTGACAGTGTGGTCATTTGTCAAATGGGGCTTAGACCAGTTAAAGAAAGCCGAAGACATGATGAGAAACGTGATGGAAGAAGAGATAAAGAAGATCAAAGAGACCTGGGCAAAAGAGAGAAAGGAGAAAGAAAACATAAAGAAGAAAGAGGAGCTTGATAGACTGAATAACAATTGGATGAAAGTGCAAAATAAATTTAGATCGGTGGGACATCCTGGCTGGATTCCACAGGATGAAAAGAAGAAGAAGATAGGAATCATTGGGCAAGTGAGGAACTGGTGGAATAAGTGGAGAAAATAGAAGAAGAAGAACCAAAGGCCCTTTTCAGGGCTATTTCATATGCCTCGAAAAGATTTATTCTTTCTTGCCTATATGTTATATATGTGTTATATATATGTGTCTATGTCTCTATTGTATTTGTCCCTACCTAG
Source organism: Megalonaias nervosa (assembly GCA_016617855.1). Classification (NCBI taxonomy): domain Eukaryota; kingdom Metazoa; phylum Mollusca; class Bivalvia; order Unionida; family Unionidae; genus Megalonaias; species Megalonaias nervosa. The sequence continues at coordinate 16,387 of JAECUM010062851.1, forward strand.
GGTAGCCGCGCGTATTCAGGTCAGCCACTTGCCACATTCTTGCCAGTACTGTGACGTCACCCACCTGTTCCATTCCTATTGTCCGTATACAGGCCCAATATGAATCTTGTCCGTATATCGGCCCAGGGGATTTTTGTGTCCGTATATCGCGCCAGGGGGCGTCTGTAATGTATTTTCCCATTGTCCGTATATTGCCCACCTTCACTACTAGTGTGTCACATTGGATTACTTCAAGGGCAGTATTGTCGATTGCGGGATAAATGCTTCAACATTGGAAACATAATACTACCAAGTCTTACTATCGTCAGCTCAAAATTGATTCAAAAGTGGATGTATACAGACTTCAATATATTGCTTCGGACATCTAGGGACACATTCCAATAGATTGGCCATCTTGAAATTAGCGGTTAAGTGTCAGCGAACCAGTACAGGACATACTTAATTCCATTTGATATAAACGGGCAAATATGTTTATGAAATCATTAAACGAGTTCGTGATATTTTTTGTGCTCCTAAGTTGTGATCAGAATGTTTTACTCCATAGTTGTTCATGAAAACAACCATCGTCTCCTGTCCTTGTTGACATAAGAAGCTCGGATGTGTTTGTAAAATCTTGTGTGTGAGTGAGTGAGTGTGTGAGTGTGTGTGTGTGTGTGTGTGTGTGTGTGTGTGTGTGTGTGTGTGTGTGTGTGTGTGTGTGTGTGTGTGTGTGTGTGTGTGTGTGTGTGTGTGTGTGTGTGTGTGTGTGTGTGTGTGTGTGTGTGTGTGTGTGTGTGTGTGTGTGTGTGTGTGTGTGTGTGTGTGTGTGTGTGTGTGTGTGTGTGTGTGTGTGTGTGTGTGTGTGTGTGTGTGTGTGTGTGTGTGTGTGATTTTGGATTTTTAACGTAGCTTTAACAATTTTTCAGTCATATCGCTACGATGTCTGCAGTGTGGCGGTTTATAGTGATGTCTAGCACTGGGGCATCATGCCGCAGACATGTAGCATGATGTCCCACCCAGTCACATTATCCTGACACCAGGCCGACCAGTCCTAACACTAACCTCTTAATGCTGAGCGCCAAGCGAGGCAGCTGTTAGTACCATTTTTTGTAAGTCTTTGGTATGACTCGACCGGGGATTGAACCCACGACCTCC